>MU794972.1:0-114657 GCA_027886305.1 Lentinula aff. lateritia | reverse complement strand
CTTCTCGACCCATCTTGAGGGCTAGCTCCATGTCAGGTACTGTAGTCCTGTCAAATGTAGAGTCTTTGAGCTCAATACGCCCCAGGATTTCCTTTCGATCTAGCTTGTGTATACCGTACCAAAAGTAACGATTAATTTCGTCAGTTGTCACCTTCTTGTCGTTCTTCAACAACCTCGACATGATTCGAAACTGGCGGTAGTATTCGATGAGGTCAGCTTCTTCTTCAATTCGTTTCTGCGCATAACTCTCAGCAAGCTTCAATAGGCCTTTTACTGTATACCGATGACCTTTCTTGGCACCTGGGTAAGCATCGAACAATTCCGTTTTCATCTTCACCCAGTCTCGTTCCTCGTAGCCATCCAAGGTCTTCCAGTAACTCTTTGTCATCCCGTCAACATACTTCAAGACGCTCCGGACTTTCTCGTCGTCGGTCAGCTCCTGGGCAACAGCATGTCCTTCAAACTCCTCAAGAAAGTCTCGTAACTGCGAGCTATTGCCCTTGAATTTGTCCGGGGCTCGTGTCGAACCTGGGGCTGGCATGTATGCCGGACCTTTCGTGGCTGCGCGAGGAGGTGGAGTTGACATGAATGGAATGTGAGTAGGTATGATAGGTGGTGGTGACGGTGATAAAGATGACAGAGATGATACAGAGGAGGGTGTGGTCACCAGAGAGGTGAACTCGTTTGTAAGTGCTTCGTTCGGTGCATCTGTGTCAGGCTGTCTGACGTCTGCCTCTTTGTCAGATCTATCGGCTTCGTGATGTGTCACCTCCACTGGGAACTGGAACTGACGCCTCCCTGTGTTTAGAAACTGTCGGTGGGATGTCGACGGAACACCGTCTTGTGCAGGCAGTGTTCGGACTGGGACTGGTATGCCGGATGGTTTCGAGCGTGTCGGCGGAATTGTGTTTAAACTCGGGTGGGCTCCAGATGTAGTGCGAGTGTCCATCGTATGTCCAAAGAGTAGTATTGCTTGGTAAGTTCTCAAACTGGGACCTGTCCCGTACATCTGTAGTAAATATATAGGAACTATTGATACGTGTCATTGTGCGTGAGGCTGTGACGTGTATGCGAAACCTCAAATTGTAAGTAATTTAGAGAACAATAAGAAGTGAAAGTGATCGAAGGAAACAAAGGAAAGTGTCAGTCGTAACCTGAATATCGACGTTGCATATGATGGCGGGCTCGACGTCTAGTCCGTCTGCTCCCTCTACACAATAGTACGTGCCGAATCGGGAATTTAATTACTGAGACCATTTCGAGATGAGCCCAAGAAGAACAAGGAAATAGATGAAGGCCCCGAGCTTGTTGGATGTTTGAATGAAAATAGTACGAGTGCAGTTTGGGGAGGTTTGTATAACATGGGTTCAAACGTCAGAATATCAAAATTTCGATGGACATCTAAATATCTATAGGTAATTACGAGGCTGTAGTTTACAGAAGACTCGTCCTTATGTAGGTCGCGTCATGCTATTTCGCTTTGCTTACTTGGAAGGAGTTTCTCCATATATGGTACTCAGTCACATTCTGTGAATACATTCATTTAAATGTGACCGGCACGGGATATCACGGGACTGTGACCCTCTGTCACAATTACACTGCGGGGATGAGCCCATTTTCTCACCACGAAAAGGCTGAAATTATTGTGGGCTTTTGTACAAAATTCTCCAGATGTACACATAGAGAATATTCTAAATAGTTCCATAGTTATATTGAGCAGAATATAAGGCTCATATGCAGCAGTTTCTCAGAATAATCACAACAAAATATTGGTCTGATTATTCAAAATAATTGCAGGATAATTGCCATGCATATGACATGAGGTTGTTCAAAATAACCTCTGCAAGGAAAGTCTTTGTTCAGCATAACCTTGCTGAGATCATCCTTAAATCTGCAAAAGAAAGAATTTCCTTGCAGAGCTTATTTTGAACAACCTCATGTCATATGCATGGCAATTATCCTGCAATTATTTTGAATAATCAGACCAATATTTTGTTGTGATTATTCTGAGAAATTGCTGCATATGAGCCTTATATTCTGCTCAATATAACTATGGAACTATTCAGCATATTCTCTATGTGTATATCTGGAGAATTTTGTACAAAAGCCCACAATAATTTCAGCCTTTTCATGGTGAGAAAATGGGCTCATCCCCGCAGTGTTACTTTTTCTCGTCTCATTCAGTTACTCCCTGTTACTCCATAGATAGTTTAAGTAAATTTACTTTTATTCTGCTTTCTCAAAAAATCAATGTCGGCGCCTGAATGGCGCCCCCGTTTTTTGATTCCATAATATTCAATTAATATTTAATAACCCACAAGAAGGAGCCGAGTTTTTGCCATGCACGGTGGTGCAGTGGCCTACAATCGCATGTAAGGAAGTACGGTGCATGTTCATCGCGCAGAAATTCTTGGGCACAAGCTGGCACGAGCTTCCGGGTTCCAGTTACAATTGGCTACTAGTCGTTGCTAGTATTCCATCAGTTCCTTCTCTGAAATTGTTAGTCTTGACTGTCATACCTACTAGTAAGCTCAGCTCTTTGAAGAAAGACATGTGACATTATCGCAAAGAAAACTTGAAAGAACAGCCCTGACTTACTCCATGAACATTGCGTGAGTATTGACTCAAGATTGCACTAGCCCTTGCTACATTGGCCGATAACTGGTGCGACGATATTTATCGAGATTTGAAGCAACATAGGTTCGAAGCTGTTCAAAGGCTTGACGTTTGTAGGCGCGGCGGTGAACTAAGACAATAAGCGCCATAAAATCAGTGAGCGCCAAGCCGATCCACATATCTTTTTGTTGCTTGACTGCATTCAAAATCTTGATTCTTCGTTTATGTACTTGCCTCAAGTACGAACGTACCGAAAGGGCCTCCTGCTCTCCAGAATATCTCAGGTTAGCTGACTCGGGACAAGCCTTGTGCAATGCAAAAATAACACGACCGTAATACTAACATAGATAGCTCCACCTTCATATTTGGTTCTGCCATGTGCTAGGCCGCTAGCAGCGGTATTGCAGGAATTCATGGGTTCGCCCTCCCGCAAATTCGTTGGACTATTCCACTCGCTCCTGTCGAACGACGACAAGCTGCGGCCCCGATATTACACCCTGAGCTACGCCCTTATTATCCTAGCATCGCAAAGCTACTAATTATGTTGCAGGTCTTTTTTGTCTACAAGAACCGCGCGCAAAACTCAAAAAGGAAAGTTCAACCACCTCAGTTTCCTTAAGCGACGTGCGAAAACCCGCAAAACAGTGATTCAACTGTGGCGCAAATAACAATACGGCCCCCAAGGGCTTCCAGGGTGTGACTGCGTAGAAGGCCTGATTTCTTGAAGTTCCCGAATATAGGAATCATCAAGTGAACCTTTTGTTATGAACCGCCGAAGTCTCGGTGAAACTGCGAGACTTCAATCTATAGACCCTCGGAACCGCCTCAGATTGGAATAGCCTCCTTCACGGTTTCCAGACCCTGTTTTTTTTCTAAATATATTCAATAGAGTGGAACGGAGTTGGCCCGATGAGGACAAGTTCGGCTGGCGTCTACGACTATGCTGCTGTTGAGTTTTGTTGTTGTCAAATTGACGGCATATGTCCATCTTTTCATGATCTTCGGATTCATAAGCCTATTTTGCCTCGCCCCCAACTGATATGTGACAGGCTCGTCGACCTTCCTCAGCCTCGAATTCTATGATCAGTACATGATTGACCTCAAGTCCATGCAACTCGGGGGATCTCCCGTTTTGTTCATTATGACGCGTAGATGGCAGCAGGATGCATTCATCAATATCAGACCATTACGATACGCAGGCTCTCAAACTGGCATAGATCTTGGTTCGCGAGGTAGGTCTCCGTACGATTTAGCGCTCCCGAATCAGAACTTGCGTATCAGTGACTCCAAGCCTCTCCAAACTGGTTGCTTATAGTTATCATTAATCAGGTTCGAAAGATCCTGATCTGATTATGAACTTGGATCGAGCTGAATATTCCGGCTGTATCTTCTTGTATTCTCCACTCGCAATACTGAACAGCTTCAACGAACTGGCATCCGTTCCTGATATCTGGATCTGGATCTGGATCAAGCGACCATGATTCCCTATGCTTCCGCGGAATGAGGAACTGCTTGAGGTCGCGTAGGGATGCGGAAAGGGTCGTTCGGTGACTCAGTCCCTTTCTAACATTGGCCGGCAGCAAATGTTAGTTAGGAACCCCATAGCGAGCAGTCGAAACAGAGAAGAGCCGCCCACCAAGTGAATGTAAGGCGAAAGGGGCACCCCGCGGGCCTACAATCATGACGATTGCCGATGTCGATGTCGATGAGGTCGTAGTTCTTTACGGTGCTATTCAAGAGCTTGAGTGAGGCCTCTTGGATGAATCAGGGATGACCTTCTGAACCATGGATACACCTATCGGATAAAGGGCACCCAATTGGGGGGTGAGTTCCATTTACTGCAGTTGCGCTCATGCTGTTTGTTGCCAGTGCTTTCGCATCATACCGGCTTCAGAGAAAATAGCCACCCTCTAGCACCCTCTGGAAAAGAGTACAATAGAATTTAGTGGCTAGTAGTGGACAGTAGCGGATCTTTTACAGCGACACTCAATAGATCTTATTCCAGTGGGTTCGCCGTACCGTGATGATGGCGCGCAAATGGTTTATTGTGTTATTGGGATATGTGGTTCACGTCGGCCATGTAGGTCCTTCATCTTGACACGACGAGACAACTTAAATGCGTTGAGCGCATTGGTTCCGAGTCCGAAGGTGTACGATCCGGAAACAAGGGACCCAAAAATGGATGCCACTGGTATGACAACATGAGCTTTTTATGTGCTTCTCTGCAAGGCATGAGGGTGTATGTGATAAATGAATTTTGCTAAATTATTTGGCCCATATCTTTGCATTGTGATAGATTGTCCTTTTATCCAGGATACTGTTGCTACTTTGGAGATGGGAAACACGTCGGCAAGCGAGCTACGGTGAATATAACACTTGTAAGAGCTCGCAGAGTTCATATAATCGAAAGAGAAACGATATCTAGATAAAATGTAAGCGAGTTACAGTCTATCGATGAAGATTTCTGAAAACACAAGGTCAGAGCAAAGATTGCACAAAAATCCTCGCCTTAAGAAGGTTACATCTGCGATGAGGTTTTCTCCTCAACGTGCGACGAGCAGTTTCTTCCGAGTTGCGCAAATTTTGGGAGGTAGGGCAAGAAGGAGAGGGGGAACATTGAGCGTGGGAAGAGATAATGAATGCCCTATTGCCCTAGCCAATGCGATGAATGAGCTCATCACCTAGAGAGTCAAGTCAAAAGACGCCGCTTGAGGACTCGGAAACATTCGGAGCTGGAAATGGACACCTTTGCAGTATAAAATATTTTCTGTTCGTTTCTTTTCTAGTCACATCGCGGTTCTTTAATGTGCTGTTATCGCATTAGATCGGTGATAGATATTATGCCCTACAGTATGAACTATGGATCATCGGCAGTAACTGGGAACGACATTGTGGTTGAAACCGAGTCGCATCAAAAGAGGTACGGAATAACGTAGGGAATTCACATATATATCAGCCACACGAAATCCAACATAAGAATTTAGTTCAAAACAAGTAAGCACCAACGGTGATGTAGCCCAAAGTGGCACACACTGCGAGTGACTGCACGGATCTGCATCTTCGGCCATCGCTCAGTTATCCTCACACCAGGACTTTGGATACGAACTGCCATTCTTGACTCGACGGATCTTCATCAAGTTTTGCACGGGTGACAGTCGCGATATAGTCTGTTCCAGTGCTACCAAGTTAAGGAGCCATCTTAGATTTCTTTTTATTTCATACACGCTGCTAGGAAAAAATTATATATACATTACATGTAACAAGTATGATTTTATTTTTTACGCTCTTTCCTAGCAATGAACGGCAAACTTCCCTCGTATAGTCCAATGACATCCATACTCTCATCGTCGCCCGATTCTTCTCCTACGCACGGTCACGGTCCTCGAGCTACGCCTTACCAGATTAACATAAACGACGATCCATGCGCGACTGTGGAACTGCCCGCGCAGTCAACTACAAGATCTGCATTGACGCCGCTTCGAAAACACCACAAACTTCTGAAGGACGGCACTGGTAATGAAGTATGGCCCGAGTCGGTAGAACAGATATTTGTCGATGGTTAGTAAACATGTAAGACAGTTGAACTCTATGATTTTCTTATTACTCAACAGGTCTTCGAGCGTACTACGCTTCTACAATTTCACAGAATCATACAGCAAGAACCTCAGATGCCGCTATCCCAGGTCGTTCTCGTTTACGCAATGCCTTCCTTGTTCAACATCTTGCCCAATACGGGATTGAGCGTTCCCGGAAACAAGTCGCGTCTCATTTACAAGTACTCAAGAATATGTGGAGAGCCGATGGGAATCTCTCCAGTAAGTATATGGATTTTAGAGGTATTTGGCATTTTCGGATGAATATTTCTCATTCTATCTTTGATCAACAAGTGGGGGTGCCGTTTACTGATATGGGGCTGTAGATTACCGCCTTGTTTCAGGGTCCGACTCTTCGTCTGAGCAACGTTCCAACTTCCAAGGTCCAACCGAGCGTCACCCTTCACCATCGCTCTCGTACTCCTCCATCTCTTCTTCTGGCTCCTCGTCACACAAGCCATCGCTTATTATGACCTCGCCGGAGTCATGGTCTAGACTGGTGACATCTCATTATTCTTCTCCGGGTTCGTCTGCGCACTCTCGCCCCTCACAGTCGTTTGAAATGAGTCGTATAGTTCTACCAACGCAATCTACGCAAAGGCGAAACTTTCTGAAGGCAGATGAGATGTCCGAAGTCGTGAACCGAGGAATATCAATGTCCACAGCACTCATTTATCCCGAACAGACGCCACGTACAACGATGATTCATCGTCAGGAACCACCTAACTGTACACAACAGCTAAAACACCATGAACTACAGCTCGATAGCTTGATAGGTTCAATGCAAAGTACATTTACTTCTATTTCTGGCATCGAACAAGCGCTAGCAGAGGAAGATCCCGCTTTCGTATCAGATCACAAAGCACAAAACCACCAACGGCATCAGCTTCATAAATCAATGTCCGTTCCATTATCTTCTTTTTACCACTCCCCGGCAACGTCCATCGTTACCTCAGAAAAACCTCTAGCAGCGCCTATTACCCCAAGCAAGCTGTATCTCTTCACAGATGCGATGCTTCCTCTCATCGTTAACCTTGAAAAACTTCCCGGGGATGGAGTTGCATATTTATGCCTACAGTTGGACGTTCCTAAGCCTCAGGCCACCTCGTCACTTTCAAAAAAATCATTGTCTGGCTTCGGTGTTCAGCTCGAGGCCACCTATCCAGTGACTCGCTCGCCATTTACAAATTACAAATGCATCACTCAAGTATGGGGAGTGAGCTCTGATCTCAATAATTCTGCCCAGACAATTGGTTTCCCGGGAATTAAGCAGAAACCGCTTGCCCCCAGCCCTTACATGCTGCGCCGAGAGGTTTTAGTCGCTCAGACACCTCATAAAATTCCAGAGGATCAAGTTCCGATGTCTTGCCTTGCAAGACAGGAAGCTGTGGTTACTTTGTCAGAGCAAGCACCGTCAAGGTCGTCCGATCGACGGCTGGTGATGCTTTACTTCCCGGACAGTGCGCTGTCTTCATGCCAGCTGCTTGAGCAAGGTATGTAGTCTATTTCCTTTCCAGTGCTCTTCTACATATAATCACTGATGTAGGAGCGATGATGATACATCAAGAATTAAGTTTCAGTGGACAGACTTTCCTCCGTATGACATATAATCTCAATCGACAGGAGCAGCTTCCAGCTGCAAAGTTACTGTGGTGGGAGCGTCTCCCTACTACACCACCGGTTATTTCCATTACTTCCCTCAATAAACCCACTCCTTCGCAATGGTTAAACGAACCACATATACAGTTACATGCTGAGTGCTCAGAGCCTCATTGCTCAATGGAGGATACACATTCCCCTCCTCAATCTTTCGCTCCTTACCTATAAATTAATATTGGTATTTCTCTCGCCATCACTGAGCCGCATTATTCACCTCAATAAATCGGTCTATCGGTTTCAGAACAATGGGTTCCTGAGCACAAATAGTCTTCTCCACTATTCAAGGACTGGATATTCTTACTTTCTGAAACTCTTTGAACATCTACGTTATCAACTTCAAAAGTATCTTCGAAGAATAATCCTACTTTAGAACTTTACCTCATAATCACGGGAAATTCCTCAACTTTGCATAGTACCTATTTTTTTTTGTACATCTTGTTGCTAGAATTACCTGCATCCTTCCAAATTGTGTCACTCAACGTTGATCTCAGAGTCAAATGAAGTGCAATTCACCGGTCGAGTGAGCTTATTTCCGTTTTCAAAATAGTTCGCGGCCTGTTCTCACGACGTCAAATTTTTGCATGAATCAATTCCCAAACATGATTGTGGACTCAAATGTTCACTAAATTCTTTAATTTTTGGTGTGATACAGAGCGATAAGCAGCTGTTAGTGCGCCACATAGGTAGTTTTATATAATGACAATATTTTCAATATATGGATATTGGAGGTTCTTCCACCTCTGAAACACTGCAACTCAAGGAACAAGATTTGTGAGATCTGTTCTTTGCAGTATTTCAAGCTATGAGGCTGCCTTAACTGCGCCCCATGCCTAAAATCTCGATCAGGGCCCAGGTATGGTAATGAATTTGTATGAATTAAGGCTCAGAGGTGTACATGCACTCAAACTCACTGTGTCAGGCTTTGGGCACAAATTTCTCCTGGGGTGCACTAGTTACTATCTGAAAGGACTACATACTATAAGGATCAAGCCTTACAAATTTTGTTCCTTGAGTTATAGTGTTTCAGAGGTGGTAGAACCCAATATCCATACATTCAAAATATTGTGATGATAAAAAATTGCCTATGGGCACACTAACGGCTGCTTATCGCTTTCTATCGCACTCAAGATCAAAGAATTCGTTGAATATCTGAGTCCACAATCGTGTTTCTGTGGGGATTGATTCATGCAAAAATTAAAATTTGACGTCGTGAGAACAGGCGCGAACTATTTTGAAAACAGCAATAAGTTTATTGTGAAAGGATCCGAGAATAACCAAGCTCCCCTTGCGCATGTTTACTAGAATGTATGTAGTTTACAAAAATCTTGATATTTCGGTCATCATGTACATGGCAATAGTACTTGGCAGCCGACGCTGCACCAAACTGTAGAATGACGATATTACCTTCCAAGTAGCAAAAAAAACGGCCGTTCGCTGTCGGTCCCTCGAAGATAGATTGGATAGGAGTTTGGATCCTAATAGGTTTAGATAGGAGAATATTGTACTTCTCTGCTATCTTCGTACGTCAAAATTGCAGGAACAAATAATGGGAATGGGCATTCAAGTTTTTGCGTCGATGATCTGAGAGCGCATCGACGCCCAGAAATACGTTATTAGATGTTATATGTCGGAGGGTGAATTTGTGTAAAAGAAGATCATCAAGTACGAAGATCCGGGAAGATGCACGTACATTGACAAATTGATCGAAAACATGTGTGAAGGTACACAAAGTTCCGCCTAGGAGCCGCGATGATAGTGTCAGAGCTCATGATAGGCCACGAAGCAGGGTTCTGAAGCAAGGAAAGAATTCGAAGCATTTGTTGTCCAACGAGATAGATACTATGATATACTTCCCATCTATCTATTCTCCGATAGCGTTCTGTCCTTGTCATGACAAAACATCGCTCACGAAGAACCCATCAAGAGCTTTCCTGCCTCCATTCTGACTTGTGGATCCAGGTGGCCGGTTTTCAAAGCGTAAATTTCCCAGAGACAAGTCCCGAAAGAATTCGACAGTTGTGGGTCGTCAAGATCAGGTCGGTAGACACCGTCAAATGATCTATCTTCGTTCGACAGTAAGGCTTGAAGCTTAGGGTCTTTTACAACCAGACCCTGGACAAATTGTAGTGTGCGAACAACCAAAGGAGCAGTCCAATGCATACACGAGCTGAGTAGACGTTTAGCAAAGGCGGCGGATTGCCATGAAGGCGCTGTGCTACCAAGCGTTCTTGGTGAGAATACAATGTTCAAGGCCCGGAACAACATATCTGCCAGGGAACAGGTCGCAGGTTCCGGTGAAAATTCCAAAGCCGGTGTCAGCGCGAGAGGAAGAATTATTGCATATAGGTGAGATATGATATCACTGAGGTCCATGTTTAGAGCCTCTCCTAAGATACCACGTGAGCTACTGATGCATGGAAATTGTCGAGAACGAACCTTGACCAGAGAGAAGTTCGAAAGCGGTAACGATGCACAACAACCGATGCCGTATCATGAGGATGTTTTCCAGACTAGCTTCCTGGTCGCCGTCGGGGTCAGACACAATTAAGCCCCGAAGCACTTGCATGAGATCTCTGAAAAAATCAATATTGACTAGGTGGGCGTATTTGATGATCCCTTCTAGTGCAGCAGGCAATAAGAGTGTAGGGGTCGAATTTTTGAGAATTCCAAAATACAGCACAAACAGGAGTTTCAAGGTTTCCGTATGCTGAAAGACAGATGCATCGCGTTACGGAATGTTTTGGAAATTCGATGTCTGAAGATAGACTCACAGTCGTTGCTCGCTCCTCTTTATCTACCTCTGCTTCTGCGTCCCGAAATTCGCGTTCGATCTCTTTCTTCTCCTTGAGGACTTTGAGAGCCTTCTTACTGAGATGAGGTTGATTCGATGTTTTACCCTTGGCTCTCCTTGCTGCGTCCTTCCCCTTGGATCGGCCTTGAGCAACAGGCCAAGTTTGTTTGTCGGCCTTCGACTCCGAAGAGCGAACGCCTAGTTCACTTTTCAGGCGCAGGTGTAAAAGACATGATAATACGGCGGGATGAACGTTGAAACGTTTTTCTTTGATCATACGATTGAGAAGGCGAACTAACTCCATAGAAGCAGCGCCAGTTAAGTCATTTCGAAAGACTTTGATGATCGTGTCGAGGCAAAGTTGTGATGTCTAAGAACTAGTCGTTAGCGATCAGTACAAAGCAAACGGGTGCGATGAAATGACAGAAGATTGACCTTACTCCATGATTTCCTACTCAGTTGGGCGACGACACAGCTCATGAGGTTCACACGGAAATTGAAGTGCACAAGCTCTGTTAGCAACGAGCATATACATTGCAAAGCCGTCTCCAACAAGTCATTGCGCGCTATTCCCAACGGAAGCGGATTGAGATAAAAACAAACGAAGCACACTCCAAATTGCACACCTTTGAGTTCGGCTTCCAACACGCGCAGATAGTTTTGATAAACTGAGACTAGACCTTGCTCAAACTCTCGAGTTCGAGCGACAGCCTGGCTGACTTTTTCGGATCTTTCTTTGTCGGTCAGGGAGCGAATACGATATCCTGGAATTATATCTTCATACACGGCCATCTGAGACAGAAATGCCAGTTTTTGGATCAGAGGATCATTGGGAATGGGCTCAGGATGTGTGGCCGATGATACTGAAGGTAAAGAGAACGCATGTAGTCGTTTGAGAAGGCTAAGCTGTCATTTTCAAAGTAAGTGGAGATCCGTTGAGAGATCAGAATGTACCAACCGAATTCTCTGGATCAGAAAGTATCTCTTGACAAATGCTAGCAATCTGGTCCTTTGCAGTTTGTATTTTGGCCTGGCGCGATTTATTTCCCAGGATATCAATTACCGCTAGTCGACCAAATCGTGCCCCAGTGGCAGCATCGTCGCGTATGGGTTTCTCATTCATCATTTCGTTCGTCATTTCGCCATCTGACTCAGACTGCGCTTCAACGGCAACAGGCAACAGCGCAACGCTTCTACCAGTTTTTTGGATTCTGCCGTCCTTTAACTTGATAGGAAGTCGTTCTGTACCCTGTGTCTCGGTTTGCGAACGCCCCTGTAATTTTCGAGGCGCAACTTCGTAAGGCATTTCTACATCGGAATCGAAACCATCTGCATTCTCGCGCAAAGAGTCAGACATGGAATCAGGGTCGTCCGAAGAGTCCAGGGATTCATCGTCACTGATTTCAGAGTTCCAAAACCCCTCATCCTCATCATGAGAATCTACAGAAGGAAGGTCGTCGATGACCGGGGCCTTTCTCCATGGTGCATCCAGTTGGCGCAATCGTCTTGTCTCCTGCTTACTCCTAAGAAGTAGGACGTTCGATATATCAATGAGTACAAACTGACAACATTCAAAGCTCACCTGGATATTCCGTTCCTGTCAAGAGAATTCAAGAATTCTGCCGCACCTCCATACGTGTCCAGGAGGTCAATATCCTGATCAGAAAGAATATCCTTGTCTTCGACAGCTGCATCCGGTATGTCGATTGTTTCTTTGATTGCGTCCTTCCTCTTGGTGATCGTTTTTGGTTTGGATTTGGAAGGCGGGTTCTTGTTCAGCTTCCGCTTTTTGGAAGGGTGCTAGAGGTTATCTTAGAAATGCAGTGGAACACGATAGATGCATTACCTGAATGAGGGAAGCAGGTCTTTTGCCAGTCGAATTTCCCATAGATGCAACCTCAACTGGAAGAAAAAAGCTCCGTGGGAAACTGTTTTCCTCTCCACCATGGCAAATGATCGAAGACTACTTCCAACGCCTTCGCCTTCTTTATCTGAACGGGGATCCCTATTAAAAGCTCAACACGCAGCCGTTGACTCAGTACTGAAGGACTTAAAATTGTCTTTCCGTCGGTTGTCGACAATGACAACCGCATTGGCGGACGAAACGCAAGTCTTGGACCGTCTTCATTACAAAAATAAAAATCAGCATCGTTCTTCTTTATTCAGTCGACGTATAAATGAGCTCCGGAGGTACTCTCATCGTACAGAAGACTTTCAAACCTGTAGCCTAGTCAATGACCTCCGTCAAAGCTTTTTTGGCAAGGTGGACGAATCGCAGTGAGTTTCGTCTAGTTTTGGGCTAAGGATGGGTTACATGTGTTGTGGAAGTAAACAGATGAAGGGTTCTTGGTCGCATTACCCAGATGAGAAATACGTACAGAAAATCAAGGAACGATTCTCTCTTTTTCTGGATTTGCTGAGAAAGGCAAGTGGAAACTCCATCCTTCCCCAAATAATATCTCATCATCTTTACCAGATGTACACGATCTCTTGTGAGGCATTCAAGTAATCAAACCCCCAACAACGTCTTAAACATCTTGAGAAGCTGATCCTTGCTGTCAGGTTTTTTTCACTTGCTATTCAAACGGGCGCATTTGTTCAGCTGTATCTGACGTTGATTGCTGTTACTTCAAGATTGGCGACTGTGGTTGCAGAAATGATTGAGATACTGCAATTTGTCATTCCTGTCATAGATCGTCTTCTTCCTATTTGCAAGGTGCGATTTTCTCGTCTGTCGTGTTGATGGGATCGTTCGAAGATGTGTTAGCCAGATACCGCTGAGAACCCTGAATCGATGGAGCCAGAGGAACGTACCAAGTCACCTTCACTTGCACCTCGCCCAACGCCTATACAAGTTCGAACATCAACGACATTCCGTAAAGAGCGGCTTCGTAAGTTTTCGGTTTTTGAAATCTGCATGCATGGCTGCTCACAAAAATGTTAGCAATTATCATAGAACGTAGGGAGGTAGACAAACGGTTGAACACGCAAACACTTGAATCTACCGAAAGACGTCCACAAAGGAAGAAGGCGAAGAAGGACGAGATAGATGAAATTTTCGGACTTTAATGTAAACTCAACTTAGATGGTATTTCTTTGTAGTACGAAGAGTACACTGTTCATAATTAAATGATTCATACTGTAGACTGTAGCTTGGCTAGCCACTGTTAGTTCACGAAGATAATTTACATTTCGTTCGTGTGTGGACCTATGTGTAGGTATTTGTCACGTGCTCAGCATGCTTTGGCGTCAGTTGGCTGTTGAGATTTAACAACTCTTCAGGCTTTGAGTCTCTTAGTCTCTTCCTAAACCGACGCTCTCCGTTCATTATCCTTGCCAAAATGGATGGCCCTCCTCCACAAGAAGAGGACTTTTCGTCGATTCCTGTTGCCGAACGACTGGCTCACAAAAATTGGAAAGCCCGAGTCAGCGCCTACGAGACCCTTCTGAAGACATTTCAAAATACCGCATCCGATACCGATCCCGCATTCAAACCTTACACCAACAACCCCGATTTGTTGAAGAGAATAGCCACGGACTCCAACGCTGTCGCGCAGGAAAAGGCCATCGAATGTTTGGTGGCATATGTCAAATTTGCTGGAGAAACTGCCGCAAAGACCCGGGAAGTCGTGTTGCCTGCACTAGTCGATAAGTGTTACGGATCGTCGAGAGCAGGGACCAAGGCAAATGCTTTGGAGCTGACGCTTCAATACGTGGAAATAGAAAATAGTGGAACTGGTGTTGTGGTGAATTGATGCGAACTTCCGGCAATCCTTGACTAACGCTCTGCATGATAGAGCGATATTCTCCCCGGTTTGAGTGCCAAGCAGCCTAAGACTATTGCTGGATGTATAGTAGCCCTGAAGGAAATAATCAGGTCAGTTTGTATGCGTCAAATGAGGACACTCACAGACACTGATAAAGTTAGATTATTCGGTATTCAAACTACACCTCCCCCTCCTTTGCTCAAAGCATTACCAAAAATCTTTGCCCATAGTGACAAAACTGTGCGCGCTGAAGGCACTCTCCTCACTCACGCCTTGTACCAATACATCGGTCCCGCAATAGAGACATGGCTCGCAGACTTGAAGCCGGTGCAAGTGAAGGAATTGAAGGAAGCATTTGAGAATATGGAGAAGGAAGGGAAGGGCAAAGGAACATTGAAACCTGAGCGGTTGACCAGAGCACAAGCGCGTGAAGCGGAAGCCACGGCTGAGAATGACGGTGATGGAGATAATGAACAGGGACTAGATGGTGCAGGCGATGATGTAGGTGGGTATATCTTGAATGTCTACTAGTGCCAGATAATAATTCAACTGTTGCAGATGCCAACTTCGATCCTCGTGCCTTCGCAGAACCGGAGGACATTGTTTCTAAACTCCCTGCTTCACTTGCCACCGCGTTAACATCTTCCAAATGGAAGGAAAGGAAGGAAGTTCTTGACGAACTTCAGGCTGTTCTAAACGCCGCGCCCCGCATCAAAGATGCACCCGCGCTGGCGGATTTAGCTAAATCATTAGCAGCCAGAGTCCAAGCCGATGCTAACATCAACTGTGTTATGACGGCTGCTGCGTGCTTGGAGGCTCTGGCGAAGGGTATGTCGGCTTCATTCTCTCGATTCCGAGAGACTGTTGTACCTCCAATGCTTGAGCGGTTGAAAGAACGGAAGGCTACGGTGACGGATGCTATCGGAACCGCGTTGGACGCCGTATTTTTGACTGTGAGTGAACTTGTTGCGTTGATTTCACTGTTTTGCGTGATTTTGCTATGCAGACTACTCTCCCCGACATCATACCTGACCTCAGTCCCGCGCTTGGGCACAAGAATCCACAGGTGAAGGAAGGCACTTTGAAATTTCTTTGCCGTTGTCTCGCCACCTCCAGAACACCCATTCAACCACCTCAGGTTAAACCACTCGCCGAAAGTTTGGCCTCTTTACTGGAAGATAGTCTCGAGGGCTGCCGGAATGAAGCCGCGAACTGCTTGGGAACTTTGATGAAAATGGTGGGAGAGAGATCGTTAAACGCAGTCATTGATTCTTTGGCCGATGTTAGAAAGGCCAAAATTAAGGAAGCATTTGAAAAGGCTACTGTCAAATGCAAAGTTGGCGGTGCTGCTCCGCCTACGATAAAGCCTGTTGCTCCTATCGCAAAGAAGGCTCCTCCAAAGACTGCTCTGCCAATGAAAGGAGAACTTTTGATAGATGATGTCGAACCGCCAAAGAAAGTTGCCAAACCTCCTGCAAGATTGATGGTGAGCGTTCTAAGGTTTTGTCTGTGTTAGATTGAACCAAATATCACAGACTCAGAAAGCGAAACCCAGTGTTCCCTCCGGAACTTTGTCTGCCCCTCCCTCTGCTCCTCCACCCAAGAAACCAGCGCCAGCTACCAGTGCCAAGCCTGCAAAATCTACAGCGCTACCAGCTCCTGGTGCTTTGGATACTTTCAAATACAAACACACACCGGAGGACGCTGAGACTTTGGCTGCCGACTTAATTTCTGCATCTATCTTAACCGACTTGGGAGATGCAAACTGGAAGACACGATTAGCTGCTCTTGATGAAATGAGCGCTTGGTTAAATGATGTAATCGACGACGTTGATTCAGAAGTGATGATTCGTATGTTAGCGAAGAAAGGATGGGCGGAAAAGAATTTCCAGGTCGGTTTCCCTCTAACCTCAATCTCGAATCTGTTAAAAGCTGAATCGGAATTCAGGTTTCGGCGAAAATATACGGTATCTGCTCTTTATTAGCAGAACACTCTACAACCTTCAGCAGATCGTGTGTCGCCCTCTGTGTGCCGCATATGGTCGAAAAATTAGGAGATATGAAGTTAAAGAAACCTGCTGGTGACGCACTGCTTTTATTTAGCGAGAAGACTTCGCTGCAGTTCGTTCTCAATCAAGGTCTGTCCATTATCTACCCATCACGACATTGTTGAACTGAGATGGTCATCAGCTTATGAGCCTCTGTCTAAGCAGAAAGCACCGAAAGTCCTCGCAGACGCTATTGCCTGGATCAACGCTGCCCTAACTGATTTCGGGATTGTTGGTTTGTCACTTCGCAGTCTCATCGATTTTTTGAAAACTGCGCTTCAAAACTCTAACGCTACTGTTCGCACAAGCGCAACGAAAACTTTAGTGACCATGAAGCTTTTTGCAGGCTCCGGTGCGTCATATTCCTTGTGAGAGAGCATAGCATAAATGCGGATCTGACTGTGACTTTAGGCATCAAGGATCTGCTTGAGGATTTGAATCCCCAGTTACTGAATACTATCAGTTCGGAGTTCGATAAAGTCGAAGGTATCGCACCCCCAGAACCCACACGACTATCAGCAGATGTAGCAGCCGCACCTGCGGCCACTTCGCAATCCGGTGGAACTGGTAGTGACGCGTTAGACGAGCTTTTCCCCCGTGTCGAAATCGATGCGCTGCTCAAAGGCACCACTATTTTGACGGATGCCAAAAACGAAGCTTGGAAGACAAAGAAAGAATCGTTAGAAACTTTGCAAGGCATCCTGGATCAGGGCAATAATAAGCGCTTAAAACCAAACATGGGTGAGCGTTGATTAAGCTGGTGTGTTGATTTATCACTCACAAAGCTCCCAGGTGAAATTGCTCAAGTGCTCAAAGCAAGAGTAGTCGATACCAATAAATCTGTACAATTACTCGCATTGGATATTGTTGCTCGAATTGCGACTGGGGTGGGAAAACCGTTCGAGAAACAGAACCGTTTCTTCGTTATTCCTATAACAACAGTTCTAGCAGATCAGAAGGCTCCAATTCGTGCCGCTGCTCTCACCACTTTGACTTCCATAGCCAATGCATGCGAAACACTGGACTCTCTGGTACCAGGTATTGCTTCCGGACTTGAAACCGCAAATCCTCTGCAAAAAGCAACTTTACTCCATTGGATCTCTGATTGGTTCAAAGAACACGAACCCACTCCTGGTCTCGATCTCAGCGGCTGGGCCGCTCCTATTGTGTCTTCCCTCGATGATCGCAATGGAGACGTACGTAAAGGAGCACAAGCATTGCTTCCTGTACTGATTGCATGTGCTGGTTTCGATTATGTGTTGCAACAAACTCATTCCCTAAAGCCAGCATCAAGAACATCTGCAGCTCCACTAATTCAGGCTGCACGTCCCCTCGCCCCCGTAGAGCCTGCTGCCGCTCCACCTGGTAAAGGCAAAGCTTCTGCGCCTCCGTCCCAGATACAGGCTCCTTCCCCTCGATCCGAATCACCTGCGATTACTGAGAACCCCCCCTCCAAATCGGTCAAATTGACTGGGGTACGTCGAAAACTTCCTTTGGGTAGCACACGTCGACCGGAATCGAGGTCGGAAACTCCTGTCGAAGCTACTGCTTCCAAGTTAGCCAAGCCTCCCGCTGGACTCAAGCGACCTTTGGCGTCGTCCGCCGTCAAAGGTGCCCCTATAGCGGCGTCACCAGCGTCGCCACCACTTTCTCTTCCATTTTTCAGCTCAAATGTCGAAGCAAGGAAAAGTCGCTGCAATCGGGATCCTGGTAGATGGATCAATGAAAGTGGCACAACAAGAAAGGACCTCGCCGATTTGTTATGCAGTCAAATGGAAGGACATGCTTCAAAGGAGGTCATTTCTCGCCTGTTTAGTCACGATCATAATGCCATAAACGACCACATTGCAGGCATTAGTATGCTCTGCGATATGTATAACTTGGCGCAAGGTGCAGATGAAACAGTGGAAGCAGTTTGCCTCGCCAATTTCGATCTCCCTTTGAAGTATGCCTCCATTAAGGCCCACGAACCTCAACCGAGCTTGATATCCAAGTGCTTGGAGCTAGTCGAAACCGTATTAGCCTTTCTCCGCAATATTAACTATCAGTTAACTGACAATGAAGCATTGTGTTTCATACCGACTATCATCTTCAAGGTTGGCCCAGAATTTTATTCAACTATCTTTGCTTGAATTGACTTGGCCCCCTGATAGCTCGGGGATGCTCGCGAGCAAGTTCGTGTGCGCGTGCAGAACACGATACAGTCGTTACCGAAAGTATATGCCTATAGTCATGTCTTTCAATTACTACTAGAACACGGGTTGAAGTCGAAGGTAGCAAAAACTCGCCAAGGAACTCTCGATGAGCTAGCTACGTTGCTCAAGAAGTCCGGAATCAGTGCTTGCGACCCGTCTAAAGCCTTCCCATTGATCTCATCTATGATATCAGACAAAGATTCATCGGTCCGTAAATCCGCTTTGACTGTTTTGAGGTAATCTGTGCGCCTTATGACACAAGGAGAATATGCTGACAATTGTGTAGCGAAGGCTACACTATCGTCGGTGAAAAGGTGTGGACTTACGTCGGTCATCTCCCTCCCAAGGACAAAACACAATTGGAAGAACGTCTACGTCGAGTTGCTGGTCCAAGCTCTCACGATAAGCCTCAGACCCTGGTCGCTCCGCAGATTGGTCGTATCACAGGAAGTGGTCTACCCCGTCCGAGTTCTCCTGCGTTCTCAGGCAGAGTTGGAAGCATACCACGCCCAGCAAGCCCCGCAGTTGGAGCCTCCAGATTAGCTGGACCTCCTTCGCCAGCACATGCGCGCTCGACGTCACCCACGCAATCTAATCGAGTGCCTTCCCCATCGTTCAGTATCAAAGGTCCGACAACATCTCATCTCCCTGGTCCCTCTCAATCATTTACGCCATTGTCTCCTACGACCGCCAATCGAAAGCCCACATTACCATCGCGCCTCGGTCGGCCCAAGTCGCACTTTTCTCACCCTTCCGACTCTAATTTGACTTCGACAAATGAAGAACCCCTCCTCGACAAAAAGATTAACGATGGGGACGAGGAACCAGACGACCTACAACCAGCCGGACCTGATGACATCACCCTCACAATATCAAGTATTTTGAGTAGCGATCCTTCGCGGTCGGTTGATTCGCTGAAAAAAATCCAGAAAATACTTAGTGTGGGACCCGAAGGATGCAACAGCTCACCACTGTACAGGGATCTTGCAGAGCATACCGAAGGTCTAATTGAGACAATAACGCTCCAGATGGCTCACATTTTCGAGCGTCCTGAAGACATCGCATCGGAAGAAAATTTTAGGCTCGCGAAACACCTCATCCAAACACTCAACAACTTCTGTGACCATCCGCTACTAGCGGAGTCATTGACCATTGATATTCTGACGTCTCTTCTAGAGGAACTGACGTTAAGGTTGTTAGAAACAGATGACAGTAGTGTGAAACAAGTCAAGGATTTATCGCGCTTTATCAACATGATAATTCTTCGTTTGTTTGCCACCGGCCGCAGAATGTCTGTTTTCCGGTAAGATAGTTGGGTCGCTCCAGTTTTACATCAAACTCATTCCGCCTTTCTAGGGCTTTGTTTGCGCTCTTGCTTCAAATTGTGAAGCCCTTTCCAAGCACCCGTACCACAACAGATTCACAAGAGGCAAAAGTCGCTGAGCTAGTACTGAAGTGTGTCTGGAAGCTGGCACGCAGTATTCCACAGGATCTGAATGAGCGCAAACTTGATCCAGTCGAGCTATTTCCGGCCATTGAGCACTTCCTCCAATCCGTCCCTCCTAACGAATGGCGAGCTAGAGCAACGAACAAAGTACCATGCGGAGACATGCCATTGCGAACTATCAAAGTGATTATACAACATGTAGTTGGTGAGTACTTCTCCTTTCAAAGAAAATGTGGTGCTGATGTATGTTAAGCACATTATGGGGACGATGTATACGACCTACTATCCGCCTCCTTTGATGATCCCTCTGCGACAATCGTGTATCCATACGTTTATCGTATTTTAAATTCAAGCAGTGCACATGCCACCTCCGAAACTCAACAGAATGGGCATGACGATCTCGACCGGCGTTCGCGTCCAGTGTCAACAACATCCAGTCGTCCTATATCGCCTCAAACAGCATCTTCTGCTACTTCCGGTGGACCCCGACAATCTCCTGGTCGTCGTGATAGTCCGTTACCGGCAAGTGGGAACGGCTATGCCCCGGTTGAAGAACCTGATCCCGATGCCCAACTGCTTGTCATCATCGGCCATATATCGAGCGAGACCACTGGTGCACTGCACAAAGAAGGTATCACCGAACTTCATCACTTCTTGAAGGCATACCCACACAAGCGTCCTCGGGTAGAGAAAATGCTGGAATCAACTGGAGCTGCATTTAGAAAGTACATCAACCGTGCACTAGCAAGTCGTGCAGCGGAAGATCAAGAAAGAGGCGTTGCAGTCGCGGATACCTTGTCAAGTGAGTGGAGATACACGTTATTTCTGAAGGTACTAAAGTATTTTTTTCAGAGTTAGAATCAAATCATCAAGAGCCTCCCTCTTCGCCCATTCATAGCGATTCGGCTCCTCAATCACCGCGTAGAGTCAGTGGGGGGGCGGCAGAGGATAAATTGTCTCGTTTGCATGATATTTTCCAATACCGTTCTAGCACTGTGAGCAATGGCTCTTCCCAGGGACCTGCCCTTACACGGACTTCGGCCGGCTAGTCTTCTTGTCGCTTTCACATTGTCTACCCTGTTGTCTACCATTCTCTACCATTATAATTGTAGTTGACTAAAAATCAAATTTAAACCCTAACCATGAGCTTCTACATGAGGTCATCACTTGTTTGAGACCATGATGTCCAGACTTTGTTCCTTATCACGACAACATTAGGCCTTCAAAGCTTCAGAGCTTCATAGTGGACATGGCTGTTGCTACTCCAGTCAAAATTGATAGTTCTCACTTGAGCTATGAGGCCTCCATCCTTTTCTGGAAACTCATTGTCAACATTTTCTTTCGTGAAATTCGTCCTAGAGGTGCCTTCAACATCCCTCGCAAAGGACCTGTCATCTTTGTGGCTGCTCCTCACAATAATCAGGTACGAACATATTTGTCGTACCATTCATACGGCTAAGGCTTCGTAGTTCCTTGACCCTTTACTTTTAAGTCTGCAAGTGCACAGAGAAACACATCGGCATGTCCAATTCCTCACTGCAGCAAAGAGGTCAGTTTTGCATCAATGGCTACTGCTTTCAATCCTCATTTTTATTCCAGTTTGAACCGCCAATTCGTAGGGCTATTCTCACGTTTAATGGGCTCGATTCCCGTCGCGCGCGCTGCTGACGATGCAAAACCAGGCATGGGGAGGGTCTGTCTTTCGGAAGAAGATCCATGTCTTGTCATTGGAGAGGGAACGCAATTCACGGCCGAGTTTTCACCTCGAATGCAGATCATGTTGCCAAAAACGGTTAACTTTGCGACTGCGGAGGTTGCAGAAGTCGTATCAGATACTCAGCTCAGAATCAAGAAGGAATTTGGAGGAGACAGTGGGAAGCGAACAGCTAAAGTAAAAGAAAAACTCGCAGAACTTCGCAGAGATGGACAGATTGGCCTCGAATTCAAAATCCTTCCATTCGTCGACCAGCAGCAGATGTATCAGCATGTGTATGAATCGCTAAGACATGGTGGTAGTATTGGCATATTCCCTGAAGGTACGACACGAACTTCTCATGTTTTCACCTCCATGAACTTTTTTATAAAAATTAACAGGTGGTAGTCATGATCGTACAGACCTTTTACCGTTAAAAGCTGGAGTATCAATAATGGCTCTAGGTGCAATGGCGAACGATCCTGAATGTCATGTCAAAATCGTTCCTGTTGGGTTTTCTTACTTCCATCCTCATCGATTCCGTTCTCGTGCAGTCATCGAATTTGGGTCCGCATTAGACGTACCTACCGAGTTTGTGGAAATGTATAAACAGGGCGGCGTTCAAAAACGAGAGGCCGTCTCGAAATTTCTCGATCTGATATACGACGGGCTGAAAACAGTCACAGTCCGGGCTCCTGATTACGACACACTTATGGTAAGTCTTCATTAAGTCCATTGAATACATTGAGACGTATTTCGTAGTTGATACAAGCTGCGCGGCGACTATATAAGACACCTGCCCAGCATCTAACACTGGGTCAAGTTGTCGAATTGAATAGACGTTTATTGGAAGGCTACACGCACTTCAAAGATGAACATCGTATCCAGAAGTTGCGACAAGATGTTCTCAAATACAATCGTTTATTGCGCGATTTGGGACTACGTGACCACCAGGTGCGTTACTCTGTCGAAGAAACTTGTCATGTCATTGTCGCCGCTCACAACTTTTCAGGTACCTAGGGCCCAAAAAGCCAATTGGAAAACTTTGGGGTTGTTGATATATCGCTTTGGCTTACTCATTGTCTGGACCATTTTCGCTCTCCCCGGCACAATATTAAACGGACCAATCTTCATACTCGCCTCTATCTTATCCAGGCAAAAAGCTAAGGGTAGGTTCCATTCTCCCCCTGACCAAGTCATATCTTCTCATCAATCCTGCAGAGGCACTTGCTGCTTCCACAGTCAAGCTCAAAGGGCGGGATGTCCTCGCAACTTGGAAAGTTCTCATCTCACTCGGTGTTGCGCCTGTGTTGTATCTGCTATATGCCTTCCTTGCGACCCTCATTGCGATCCGTGCGAATGCGACAACGAAATGGAAAATCATGACCCCACTGATCGTTTTCATGGCATTGCCTTTCATGAATATTGCTGCGTTAAAATTTGGTGAGGCAGGAATGGATGTTCTAAAGTATCTTTCTTTCTTTCTTCGAGGGGCGCGGATTTCACATTTCGTATAGATCACTTCGTCCTCTGGTGGTAGCATTGGTTCCCGGACAACAACGAACCCTTGATAAACTAAGAGCTATGAGAGAGCAACTTTCTAATGAAGTGGCCGACGTTATAAACGATTTTGGTCCAAAACTTTATGAAGATTTCAACCAGGTTTGTCGTTCTCTTCCGGCTCAACAGAATCCAACTGATTGAATTCAGTGGCGAATGTTACCTTCTGCTAGTGCTCCTCCGTCGTCCGGCACACCCGGCTTATGGCGGAGGAAGAGTAGCACCGGGGCTGTTGACGCACAGGGTTTGGGATTGATTCATCCGATGACTTGGATTGACGAGCGATTGTTCGGATGGAGTAGGAGTGCTCATCGTGGTACCAGCGCGTGGGCTGGGTCTTTCGAAGAACCCAGTCATACTGGCACACCGGAAGATTCAGATGAGGAAGACGCAGGCGACTACGATCATGTCATTGGACTTGTACCGGGTCATGATGATCATCTGAGCAGTAAAACTCGCAGTCGTAATAATTCTTATGCAAACCTGCAACGCCTTCGTCTCTCATCGTTGGCACAAACGACTGGGACGGATGTTCCTTTTGCGTTCAGCCCTTCGTCTCCTGATGACGATGGCTTGCAAATCCGGACTGGACATCGAGCCAGGAGGGAAAGCCTCTCTGATGGAGTTCCGGTGCAGCGATTAGCTGCTGTGGACCGACGAGAACCTTTTCCTGACGCCACTGGAGATCTCAACAAAGAGATTCGTCAAGGAAAAAATGGACAGCCTAATAATATAACATAGACAATTGTGTATTTATGCAATTCCGTATCAATTTGGCTCAGTTGTAGTACTGTTCTTCGGTCCGGCTTGCACCTGCGAACGTGAAAAAGACATAATACCGACGAAGATAAATCCTCAGCGAACAAGGCGACATGTCAGCTTCACAAGGATTTGATTTTTTTTTTTTTTTTTTGCAGATTAGATGAAAAGAGTTTATCATCTCTATATCGGATAATCTCAAGCTTGCAGTGATCCTCCTGATATGTCCCGATATGAGATATCGGAGACCTGTCTACTAGTGTCTACTTAGTCGTCGTCTAGAACTGTCCTGTGAGGCCAGGTGTCCCGATTAGCTGAATAGAACATTCTAAGGTTCACGCTTTAGAGTTTTGCTTCCGCGGTATCAAAATAATATTGTCGCATGCGGAGGCAAATTTTTAGATCGATGGAGATCTCCCTGCGGTGAGGATTTCAACCCCCGTCTCCGTGATGCTATCCAGATTGATCAATGAGAGGTTGATTGGTGCAAATGGTTGGCTTACAGCAAGGTCTCCTCAAATTGGGCGCTACGTTTCCCGTCTACAGTGGTAGCCGTCCAGTTATCAGGCCAATGAATTTCCGACCAATTTGTTCCGAGATTAAGCATCTATAGAAGTGACCTCGTCAGGACAAAGCCGAGGCTGTCGGGCTTGGGAAAGAAATTACCGGTTCAATGGTGAATATCTTTTTTTTTTTTTTTGAAATCTACGTTAGGTACGATGAAAGGTGGGACCGTACGCACAGGCTTACCATGCCAGTCTTCATAGTCCCGACCGCCTTATTCTTGGCGTAATGCGGGATATTTGGTGAGCAATGGAATAGCTCGTGGATACCATGACCGGTATATGATCTGACGACGGCACATCCATTGGCGCGTGCGATAGGTTCGCTAAGATAAGGACCGCCGACGAAATGCTCAGACTCAACATTTATTCATGCGAAGAGGTAGAGTACTCACATGGCCTTTCCAAGGTCACGGAAAAGAGCCCCTGGTTTGCACTGTTTGATAGAGGCATCCAGGCTTTCGCGGGTGGTTCGGATCAGTTTCTGAGAGTCTTCATCGATCTTTCCAACGGGGTAGGTCGCATTGACGTCCCCATGATAGCCTTGAGACAAAAAAATTAAAGTAGCAGGCCCCAGTCTAATCGGATGAACAAAAAAACTCACCATCATAGAACAAGCTCACATCTGACGATATGTTGTCAGCAAACTGCAACTGCTCGTCAAGATACCGGAAGGCATACCAATGTTGACGATATCCCCTTCTTGTAGGATTCGTTGGTCAGGAATTCCATGACATATGACTTCGTTTATAGACCTTTGATTGAGCACATCTTAATACCAGCGGTAGCGGACTCTAAAGACTTGAAAAAGACTAACGTGCACACCGACTTCGGATAGTTCCTGTAATTCAAGGTAGACGGGTAGGCGTTTCGTTCTATGGTCGCATTGTGCACGATTTCATCTAATTCGTCGGTGGTTATTCCGGCACGTACATGTGATGCAGCGATATCGAGGACCTCTCGGGAAAGCTATGGTCCAGTGTAAGCATATGCACTTATCCGAGAAATCAAAAGTCCATACCCGACAGGCCGTACGCATTTTCTCTATTTCCTCCGAAGAGAGAATCCGTGGAGGTTGACCAGCTTCCCTCATTTCCGAATTCGGTCTTCCTGTGGGAGCAAAGTAGATGAAATAAGCTCAGACACTGCTTGGGGGAAAATGTTCAATTGTACCGGTTGTGGCATAGTCAGGTCGAGGAATATGGTCCGGGACCGTACGCCGAGGAGACAGCGGATACAATGGTCGGACGGTACCAGTAAAAGAAAAATTGGGAAACGGATTGTAGGAATCAGCTGAAGTAGAACATGAATGAGCGGAATTATCTAGATTGATCCAGCACGCACGACTCTTTCCAACATTCATAGAGGAGCCAGGGTTCTTCGCCAGTTCGTGAATCAATTTGTGTGCTCTCTGTAGCAATGTGAGATTGAACCGAATACTTGAAAACTGGCTTACCCCTGGCCCGAGGATGAGCTACATTTTGTTTAAGATGAAATAATGAGAACTCACATCCTGCCTTGTAACATTCCTGACTGCAGAAGAACGAACCTCGGATGCCTAATCTGGATGGCTCAATCAACATTTACCCACAAAATCGCCCGCGCGCTAAAGAGTCATACTTGCTACACGTAGGGCATTCCATCCGTGATGGGGGATTACCGTTGATACAGGTTTCGCTTTGGCAAAGGACGGCGGAAGACATTTCGGCTCGTGGAAGTCGCGGTTAAAGTTTTCGTTCTCGACCAATCAAACTGCGCGTCTAAATTGACGCCGGGCTTGTTATCATTTTTATATGCTGTAGTACTATAACTAAAGCGACTCGTAGTGTACTATCTCGAGATAGCTAGGGACACAATACCATGGAAGGTGACGGACCAAAATATGAATACATGCGAGCGAAGTGCGAATAATTAGATGTGATGAGAGTAGTATACGTAGCGGCGACGTAAGTTATCTAAATGTGCAGAGGATCAAGTAGATGCGTAGAGAAATATAAGGAGCTTAGCGGATAAGTAGACGATGCAAAGGTCAGAAAGCAGTGTAAGACAGCAAGGAATTAGATGTGTGGGAAGGACGCAGGACGACACTGACAAAATCCCGTGGAGAGTAACATACGACAACATTAGCAAGAGGGTGTTTCGTGGAAAACATTCATGCAGAGCAAAGAGATTAGGACGGCTGCGTACAGCTCCTTCTTTGTTTTTGGATCCAGCCTAGTCCTGTCCTAATCAACGGCGATGAGGCAACACTTCGAGCTTGAACGCGCTCTCCGTGTCAGCGCAAGCTCTCCGCAAAGCCTTGAAGTGCGTGGTCCCGAATATCTCGTTCAGTATGGTCTCGTTAGCATTCACCCAAGCGGCGGGAGGAAGACCACGAGTGGTACGATAGATGCCTTGGGACATTTGTTCTTCAAACGCAACAGTGACAAGACCCGTGAGCAGGCATTGTATGAGACTGAGAATGTCATTGATAGGAGGACATATCTTCCGTACTGACTCGAATATGTCACTATGGAAGACCATCTGCCATTGAACGCGCCGTTCAGGCGAAAAAAAGGAACTGGCATGGACTGGAAGCTGCAGGCGCAAGGAAGGACCAGCCGGGAGGCCGACGGAAGAACGCCAAATGGAGGATGTTTCGAGGGAGAAGAGCATTCGGGGGTCAGAAGGAGAAACGTCCTTCCAATTGTGGTTACGGATGAGTTGCAGGCGCAGGGTCTGAAGCCAGCGGTGAGCACGTGCATAAGTTGCACCTAGTGCTTCCGCCGTGGTAAGAGGAATACGGGTGCGTCTGGCCCAATCATCCATGTTGCGTACGTCGCTGGAGAAGACGACCTCGGGTTTGGAATGTGATGCCTGCATACTGTCCAGTAGTGAGCTTCCGTTCTTCTGTATTGGTAATAAGTGAGCAGTAGATGTTAGGACCAAGGGTTTGCTAACAGATACAGGTATTATTAGCCGTTGCACAGCAGGCCAGAAGGAACAAGACAGTGAGCTGGAGCTAGAAGGACGGATGCTCAGAGGGAGAGAACGAAGTGAAGGAAAAGCATAACAGGGCTGGCTTTATCAGTGCCCGACGAAAAGGGCCACGGCTCACCATTTAATTTTTTTTGAATTTCTGACCCGCCCATTAAAAAACGTTCCACGGCGCCGAGCACCCCCTTTCCTTCTTAGGTAACTTCCTACTAAATTTATGAGTTTTTTCTGAGTTTTTCTCGGATTCTCTGCCTAAATTGGTGTTCTTCCCTCCATCCACCGCTCATCTGAAGACCTGTCCTTATTCCGAAAAAGCCTCGAGCATGCATTTCGGGAACTTTTTGTATTCATGTGTAGTGTTATCGGAATACTATATATGTATGTATATCTTATATTTTTTTGACGGTATACGCGCCTTTCGACTCCCAGATCTTGCGCCTTGGAATAAGCACTTGGGTTGTCACGGTTCCTGTAGCAACGTACACTTTCGCCTGAAACACCTCGACCCGTCTACATCTTAGATTTACTCAAGGTGTTCGTTCTTGCAAACTAAATGAATATATATGTGAGTTCTTCCGGAACCATATTTTCTTCATTCCTTGCAACAGGACCAGTTTTGAAAGGTGTCTCAAGGCGTTCAGCAGAACGAGCAGAACTACATAGAAAAAGAAGAATTTACATAAGTAACTTACTCTATTCGCCGTTTCATCGATATTCGACCCTTGTCACCAAATGCTAACTTGCCGCGACGCGTTAGATGAATGTCGGAGTCCGACCGCTTCCAGCTGGGCCCCGTAAGGATGAAGGATTTGACATAGAATAGCCCGGTGGTCTATTTCAATATTCCATTCACAGTCCCAAGCTCAGAGTCATTGGCAACGGTCGCCGGAAGAAAGAGGAGAGGTGGACTGGACGACAGCTCGTGCAAGGGCTGCTTAATCAGGTGTGTAGTATACCGCGCCGGGATTAAACGGCAAGTTCTACATACATTTGTGTAAGGCTTGCCGCGGTTTTGGCATGGCATGAAGTCGAGGAACAGCGAGGAACGGACGTCGGCGTTGCATGTATGTGTACACGTGGCTTAAGCGCTCAAAAATGCAACTGTGACTCCCCGTTCAAGTTAGCAAGTTGGTTTTCCTCAACACGATCTAGTATTCAACTCTATATTCTGTGCACCTGGATACTGCAAAACAGTGTGCACAGTCGGGAATCTCTACTTGGAAATGACATATTCCCAAATCCACGAATCTTATCAACGATTGTTAAAAAATGAGGATGTGCGTCGGTCGAACTCCTATGTGCTGATATTGTGTAGGCTTAAGGCCAGAAGCTTTCTACCCCGTTAGCTGCTATACTCGCTCTGACTGAAATGATGAAACAGTCAAACGGTACGTTATCCTCGTGTGGCATTCTTTGGACACACTCAATCTGACCTTGGTGCATAGCGGGAACGATGTTCGAATTGCTCAATGAGCTCAAGGGTGCCGCAGAAGCCTTGAGCAAGCATTCATCTAACCCGATAGGCCTCAATGCTGGATGCGAGCTCTTCATAGAGTTCATAACATTATTCCCTCATGACGCGGCAGTGAGTATTGAGGCTGCCGTTCGGTAGATAATGCTCTCAAATTCAGCTCCCAGAGTTTCTCGGAGCTGAAAACAGAACTTATTCGGCAAGGACAGCAGTATGCCGAGGAGGCGTTAGCATACAGGACAAAGATTGCGGAACTGGCATTTGATTTTATCAAAGATGATTCCGTGGTAAGCTGTGGATGTTTATCGATTGACACGATGATGGACGTTTGTGTGCTCAGATTTTGACCCACTCGTATTCAAGAGTGGTTCTACAAACTCTGCTCATGGCTCATAAAAGGAAACGAATATCAGGTGAACCATCGGGATCAACATAATAGACGAGTTCCGTTTCTCATGCCTTTTGTTCTAGTTTTTGTGACGGAGGCACGACCACGGGGCATGGGGTGGGCGTTTTCAGCTTTTTCCACTGCTGATCGTTGACCGAATTCGAAGAATAAAAACCGCGGAGATGCTGACGACCGCAGGTATTCCTTGCACAGTCGTACTAGATTCTGCGGTTGCATATGCCATAGAAAAAGTCGATTTTGTGCTCATGGGGTCTGAGGCGGTCGTCGAGAGCGGCGGACTCGTGAATGCGGTTGGGAGTAACCAGATTGCGATTATAGCAAAAGCCGCAAACAAACCATTTTACGCCCTCGCAGAAAGGCATTTATTTTCCCTCCTCCTGAGTCGTGGTAATGGGCTCACTTTTCCCAATTTAGCTACAAATTTCATCGGATGTTCCCACTTTCACAATATGATCTTCCAAGTCATAATCCCGGTGTGCTATCTTTTCCTCAAGCTCTGAGTGCTAGAACTCGTCCAGCCTCGTCCGGCCTTCCTTCCGAGTCTTCTTCCAGTTTTTCTTCTAACAGCAGTCCGATCAAGATATCACAGGAAGACATCGCTCGAAACAATCCAGACGTCGATTATACGAGGTACCTAACTCATTATTTTTTGGATTCGGATAAACTCAACAGACTTGGCCTCGTACCTTTCAGGCCCGATCTAATTTCGCTCGTGTTCAGCGATGTGGGTTCTTTGACTCCGGAAGGTGTCAGTCAATATCTGGTCGGCATGTTTGCAGGATAAAATCTGACGCGACTATGTTCCCACTTCTGGGCGTTTGACTCGTTTCGCTTGGCGCGTGGTTTCTTGCATCTGTACATGATACTTCTATCCCGTCTCATTCTTCCAGAATCGATGCACTGCACTTTAGAGTTCGGAGTTGCGATATGTAGCGCGAGTCTAGCCACCACGTTTATCCGATCATTTATGAACATCTGCATTGCGCAAGTGATTTCTGCATCGGCTGAACAGTTGTGACTTCCGGAATATCGGGGAATCAGGGCTGGACGGATCATGGTCTCCTGGTCCTTTTTTGTTTTACCAGAAGGTCGTCATTGGATGGAAGCAAAGGGAAGCAACCGGAAGTGGCTCGAAATGGCTCGATGAATCAACCGAAAATTAAATCGTCGCTACTTCTTTCGGGAAAGGTATCTTTCTCCTGTACAGGTCGGTACATATGCTTTGAGCGAATTTGGGACGAGTTATGTGTTCACCATCCCTCAAAGAGTGTTCTCGATGTCTCTTTGCAACGAATCTCAGATTGGCTTCGCATATCCCCGTCCCATTCAGATAGCCGAATGGTATTCATATGCATCTCTCCCTGCAATTACTTTTTGGTAAGTTTTCCGAAAACGCCTTGATGCTCTTTGCGGTGGCATATCTTTGATTGGCCAGTTGTATCCATAATATACAAAACAGGTTGCAGGATGCCGATGGCACTCAATTTATTGAACACTAAATACAATACTCGTTTTCATGGCCTTCTTTGGGTACAAAAAAACTTCTAGGCTTGCCCAATGACACAATGAAAACATGAGCACAAGGAGACGTTGGTCGGATCTCAGTTGAAGGTATGTGATCATTCGAAGCGGCCTCTATAAAATACAAAATCTCTGATATTTCAACGGCCCGACATAATCCTGATCGATGGAGGTCGACCTTAGTTGAAAGATATCGGGCCTTTTGAAAAGCTCGTATAAAAGAGAGAATGCTGGGGAATAACTGCAATTTGGCACTTCAATCTCGAATCCTCTAGGCACTCAATCTACAGCAATGTGTCGATACAGACAGTACGACTTATCTTCATGGCTCGTTTAAGAATCTGACGCCCCAAGCAGGGTACAAAACACTTACAGTCGATGCGGGCACGTCATTAGAGAGGTCCATACCATCTCATTGGGATTCGTGGCTTCCATCTGATTGATTCTCTTACAGCCAGACGTATTGGTTAGGACGTGGATAACCGAGTGGAATCAAATACTATACTCACACGTTCTGTTCAGATACCATGTGCCGACCGATTTTGCAAGTTCAGTGCCTACCACCCTCCAGACTGTGGTCCCAACTGTTCCAAAACCTGTTGGCAATAGTGAGTAGATTGTAATATCATCACTAGAAGGGTATCACGCTCATTACGCTCCCATATTCCTCAGTCGTCAATTTCCCGAACAATATAGTGAGTTCTTTGCGCCCGGTACTCCAGAAGTGACACATTTTGTTTTCTCAGATCCTTTGGTCAACAACGTATGCCCAAGCTGTTACAGCGCTGGCATGCGATGACGAGGTCAGCATACATAGATGAGCACATTCGCAGCGAGTTACTTATGTACCTTGTACTTATATTTTTGGAACGTCAACCAGTTATCGAATTTTCTCTTGTTCACCCTCATGGGAAAGTCTAGAAATCACTCAACTCGTAGCGTTGAGCAGGTTTACATGACCGCCTAAACCGTGTACATTCTGTGAAAGAGGTGAGGTTCTAGATTCTAGGGCAATCACCGAGGACTGAACGCGTTGAATGTCTGAACGCCGACGGACTAGTCGAGGAGTGAATTGTGCCCGTACGGTGTACCTAGTCCTGCGTATACTTCTGGTTTACATTCGCTAAGCTTAACGGTTTATACTCAACAATCATGTAATTCCGATGGCCGAATTCGAAAGACAGCATCTTGTTTTCCTGGAGAGAAGAAGATCAATGAGATGACGGAATCTCTGAACTTTGTGAAGATACAGATAAGACTATGTACAACGGGCTGAAAGGGGCATGAATCGTGCACATGAGATTTCAACCTTTTAGAATTGGAACATATATAGCTTTTTGGACACTGAAGCAATTTAGAGTTCCCGAACATAAAACCCAATCAGGATTTCGAAGACGGGATTTTAGTCTCGACTTCGAATGTATTAGAAGATCAGACACCGCGCCTGAAATCCGAAACACACACTCCCCGTAGAAAATAAGCCTAAGTAAAGGATAAGAAGCACGAGAATATAAAGTTAGAACAGTTCACAACGGAGTTTTGGGTTACAATGTTTCGCATATACTTAGTCTCAAGCATACGACAGCTCTTCAAGGTCCAGAGCATGTTTACTCAAGTTTGATCAGAATGTCATACCCTCCTCGGAGACTCGAAATCGACATTCATGTCAGACGATAGCGAGGAGTAATTGCATGAATGGAGTATTTGAGACTGGAGCGTTAGCCTGCGTTCTAGTTCAGGTTCTCTAACAATTCAAGACGGAAGGAGAAGAACAACCGGGGCCCACGTTCTGTGCCATGGAGAAGGCACCCCAAAACTTACTATCCGGCTAGCCCTGGGCTAGCCACTTGGACGCGTTCATGAAGAAAGCCTGGTTGCAGGGTCGAGGAAGCCTCATGGACTTGCAGTGAAGCCACTTTTTCAGATATCAGCATGTATGCTACTTTCTCCAGCATAATGAGCTATAAGGAGCATGAATGACACAAATGACAGCAGCAAGATGATGATTCACCTTTTGAGGGAAGAGATAATTGACTAGAGTTGACTCCAGCGATTCCAAAGCCGAGATATGATCCTCAGCTATAGGTCAATTGCGGCCTCATATTTGTTTTCTGCTCATACGTGTACAGCACACCCCACCTCGACACCCAATCACCTCGACACCCACACATTACGCTACAATGCGACAAATAACTACACGACCTCTCGCAAGCTCACCCTCATGATCCAGAACGTAAAGGAGGTGGGTAATAAACTGCCCTATTGAGGCTGGTACCATATATTCTTACTTTCCTATCCCATCCTTGAGGTCGATAGAGAGTCAACAAATAAATCATAAAGATTCACTTGTGGACTGTTCTCCTCACGCCCAATCCTCACCCTTCCGAGATATTACCTTCCTTCCAGTGCAAGTACTGAATATCATGCTCGATAATGCACCTTTGCCCATTATGAATGTATGCATGTCGATGTCCAGTATAGCCTTAAGACGAAGACACGAAGACGCGCTAGGATAACAGAATCTCCAGGCGCCGGCCCAAGCGGCAATGCGTCGGAGCTTTAAATTTTGGATCACAACACCTTCAGAGTTCAAACGGTCACCATGCATAAGGACAATCAATGGCTATTTCCTGTGGAGGCGCTTTACCATTATCCTTCCCGAGAACCTTTGCACAAGACGCTCTATGATTTATCGAGAGGAGTCGAGTTCCTCTTTCGTTTAGGAACTTCTCTCAAGCTGTCAGTCCATATATATTGTTATCGGTTTGAGTTTTGATTAGACCATCAAGAACAGTCCTTCTCCTGCTCTCTTTACTGCTGCTACCTGGTTTCACAGGTTCTACTTGCGATATTCTTTGCAGGATTTTCATCGGCAAGTAAGAGCCAATACTTGAATCGAAGCTGCTCATCGCCGAGTCTTCCTTCAGGATGTTGCTGCAGCTTGCATCTTTTTAGCAACTAAAACGGAAGAATGTGGACGAAAACTTAGAGATGTCGCGAAGGTGTACCATTCGAAACTCACGAGCATTGACATTGCTGAGATTCCTCCGGAATGCAAAGTGAGTAGTGCATATCATACAATCTGGTCGGACGTTCATACATCATTGCAGGAAGTGGATCAATATCAGACCGCAATACTTGTAACAGAGGAATATCTCTTACAAGCCATCTGTTTTGACTTCACGGTTGAGAGTCCTCATGCGGAGCTTGTGGACCTTTTTGTTGCTAGTCCTGATGATCGTGTGGTACAAGAATATGCGTGGACGTTTGCGCATGATTCGTGAGTTTCCGTCGTTCACCGTAAATTCATTTGCCTCATAATGTTTCAGTTTTCGTACACCATTATGTATATTATACCCACCACGAGTCATCGCCGCGGCATGTTTTGTCCTTGCACAATATATGGCCGAAGGACCAAACTCACTACCACTCGATGCGCGAATATCGTTTTCTGCCCCCTCTGCCTCATTGCCAACCCCGCCTTCTCATAAAGCACCGTCACCAGATGCTTCAAGGCTAGCTCTCGAGTTCTTTACATTGTCGGAAAAGGACGTGCAAAGCGTAGCAGGTATATATTTTATCCTTGCATCGACACAGACTTAACCCTGCGATAGATGCGCTCACCCTATTGCTTGAGTTTTACTCGGTGCAAGACCTCTCAATGCATCCTTATTTACATGATATCGCAACGGTAGGCCCCTAGTTATTGCTTCTTCTTTAATTGCCAACTTTATGTAGGTCCTGCCCCCTAAGACAAGTACCCCGAGGGATCCAATTTACAAATCTTTTAAACAGTTTGTACCTGATGCGGTAGTGTCTGCTCGGATAATAAACTAGCTGAAAATAAGTAACAGTAGTAATAGTAGTAATGTCGAACTAGCTTCGTAAATAATTGTGACACATCGCATATTGTCTTCTTACTCGCCATCTGGCGCTAGCCATTCTCCTCCATCGAAAGGCGGATACTGGGCTGCGTTTTCTGCGGGCTGTGGCTCTGGTTCGTCGACAGGTTCCATAACGTGGTTGCTGTCGACCACGTCGTTCATCCATCTTTGTACGGACTCAAGATATGCTCTTGATCTGTCAACCGGAACCGTTGGGTCTTCGTCGATTTCAGATACTCCAGGTGAAACAGCTCTGAAAACACCAGCAGAAGAATTCGCCTCTTCCTAGAACATCAGTCGCCATTGTACATACTATTTTTTACATACTCACCGACACTTTTGCCGTCCCAATTTGATTCCGATATCGCTGGTTCAGGAATTTCAGCCCTTCTGCGAGCAACGATTTGAATAGGCGGGAGATGGACTGGTTCAGGGACCTACGTGGAGAAATTAATCCGGATGGTTGTGATCATGATCAAGGAGAGCTAGAGCTACGGCCGCTTCTGGGAACTGCGCCATCGCGTCGTACACCGTGCAGGGTGTTTGCGAATTCGGATGATCTTCACACACCTTAGGAAAGCGGAGCGTTGTGGCTATTCGCATGGCGGAAGCGATCCAGAAGGTTAAACATTCCGTTATCGTAGGGCTGTAGGCATTGAATTCGTACACCCCGGAAATGAAGGCAGAGGTCCAGCCTAAGCGAAAGGGACCGTCAGTCTCTCTAAAAGAGATACGTAGATCATCTACTGACCTTTCGAGAACATGCCAAACGTCCAATGATTGTACGACGTTAACACGAACCACGGGGTGTTTCTTCTCACACAGAGATCCCACAACTGAAGACGAGAGTTCTTCAAAGCTCCATATCTTTGCCAAAAATAAACTCACTTTCGCCCATATTCTATGTGTGCTATTTAAGGGCGTAGGGAACTGCAGCGAGCATACGTTAGTCGACTCATATCCTCGGATATGGGTTACTCACAGCATTCCCTGGCTCTCTGAAGGGCGGAAACTAAAACACAATCAAAATTTGAGTGGACATGAACGATCGGAGCACCTACTGAGCGACATTTCGCAAATTCTTTGATGTCCTGCATCGACAGAATCCACGGAGGCTGAAAGGCAACTATCACGGAAGAGTACTGGACAGATTTTCGAGCATCTTCGGTCATTCTTTCCGTTATATAATTAGGTAACGACCACAAGTAATATCGGAATATTGCTTGATCGAGATCTGCTTCTTCAGCTAAAGAGAAACTCCAGATATGTGTATTTGGTTGAATGAGGTGGATGATTCGTTGGACGGTCATGAGAGCAAGATTATCGATCCATGGAGCAAGCCTTGAAGCCGAATAAGCGCGTGTCTGCCAGTGGTGTCATTGCGAGAATCACCTTACCGACTCAGATCTGACGGCCTTCGTTCTTCTATGTACATGATATCGAAATCTGTGCCGGGACAAGGAATCGAAAGCGTCTCTCCGGTGGCTTCATCTCTGTTATTCACTCCCAGTGAATAGCCTGGTAGATACATGTCAATCCCTACAAACATCGGAGAAGTTAGGTTAGTACTCATTGCTAAGATTTACTGGGACGAACAAGCTATGATAACCTCTTCTAGCCTAAAATTTTCGAGAGAATAAATGTTCTCCAGGCGTCTCCAAGCTTCTGGTCGTACTTTGAGGGTGTTTAAGTGACTCTTGTGGCCATCAGGAGGCATGGCAGGAGCGAATCTGTCGTTCGTCATTTTGGGTAATGCGGCCTCTCGAACATAGCTTTTGAGATTGTCAGTGCCTTGGACCATGGTGAAAGATAGAAGTGATCTAGCGACACGTTACCATTTGGATCAATATAAGTATTTTTGTCGTAAAAATACAAGGGTCAGCGCCGAGTGCTGATGCATGTGTGTATGACAACGCGTTCTTTATACCCAATATAGGAATACAGTTACCAAATAAAAGCGTGTCTTACAAACACGTCCTAATTTGCCAAGTACAAAGCAAGCATATGAATTGGTTCAAAAATACAAGCACATACTGATTTAAATATACAGTACACCTAGAGTAACGTCCAGGTATTAAGATATTTACTTTACTTGAAATTACAGCAATGAGTTCAATCATCGATGACCAAAGGTCCCTAAATAGAGGGCAGGAAAATCAGAATAAACAATGAATGCAAACTCTCGACATACTACGCACCGTCTCGAGCCCTGCAATTTGCACATTTCATGGAGCTGAAACGAATCGGATTTTGGACAGGTTGAGCCATCATTCGAATGCAGTTAGGGGATTTGCAATCTATGAGCAGCGAGTGAGAAATAAGTCTAGCGTTGAACCGAACACGAAAGTACAAGGATGTGTATGGCGGACGCTGAAGACACAGTTCTCTCGTAGACAATCTTGTTTATAGGTGGCCATTGCGTGAAAGTGGCGGCATTCGGTGTAAAACCGACCATCGACAATCTATGGAGAGCGCCATGAGAAGGACCGACGCAGTGTTAATGAGATCCCGCACATTATGGCACATTTAGGGAAGAGAAGGGTATTAAACAAGATCTGAAGAAGAAGGCTTTATATGGTGAAAGTGAGGTTGACTGGCCCCTGGCTCTGCGACCTTTATGTAGTAGGACCTTCTACTACGCAAGCGGGGACTGTATGATCCTCGTTGTTCTTGGGCTCTGAATAAAGGCGAGGCTGTCGCAATCTGCCGTTTTGAAACGATTTAATGAATGAAATTTGATCAAGGAAGCGCCCATTTAACGGCAGAGGCTTTGTGGGCTTTGAGAAGCTTTGAGACCGGTCTTTGCAGTAGAAGGTCATTGCAGAGCATATTGTAGCAGACACTACGACAGCGGATAGCTCCACTGCATAAATGCCTCTGAGCTTGTAAAGTTAAAAAGTGAGGCTCTTCCGGAGCATTGACATTATAAAATGTCATGTTCACCACGAGGCATTCACAGATTCGAGTGAATCAAGAAAATAGTGGGGTAAAAGACTGACAGAAAGTGCGCCTGACCAGCTTGGGAGAGGAGATGTCAATCGGTGTTAAAGAATGAACGACAAAGCGCGTCGACAAACGGGGATGACGTATAAGCGACACACTACCGATGGACACGACGTACAGCGCAGGAGAAAGTCATTGAATATCCAGATGCTAGGCCCGTGTTCACGAAAGGTGTCGGTCACGAGAGGGGATTATTGAAACGTCTTATAATAATATGACTAGTGAAACGAACTGCTTATGCTCCCCGTCTCCGAATCTTTGTAACCAGTTGTACATTTTTACGGACCTACAAGTGTATTGAGAGGTGGGTTGAAATAGAGGAGATTGGCGACTCACTTCATGTGCGAAAAGCCGTCTCCAACGCTCACTTTCCAGTCTCCTTCGCTTTGGACCTTTCTTTTCGTGCCTCTCCGCCAATTTGAGCTGTTTCCGAACCTTGTTACGCGCCAAGATCATGTCCAGTCTCCGGAACGCATCAGCAAGGTCGCCGTCTATAACGCGTGCACTACGACCTGGTCTCTCAGTCTCAGATATATGTTGTTAAATGTCAGATGAAAATAAATCTGACCAACGTAAGGATCGTTGGCTACGAGGCCCGCTTCCACAATGCTCATTCTCGTAACCTGAGAGTTTGCGGCCCATATTTCCGCAGGTGTGCTGCGAACACGAGAGGAGACAACATGAGAAAGTTTATCATGCATATTCTTCACTGAATTTTCAATGGGCTTCCAGGTTTCTGCATCTCGGGGACGAGATCGTGAGTTAAATGTTGGAGCAGCAGGAGTAGTGTAGAGGCGATACAGTGACTCGCTCGCTCGCTTTGGAATTGGAGACGGAGCAAGCCTCGAAGAGAATATGCGAAAGAAGGACATGAGCTTCCACGTGCTTTAGTATCCATGCACAATAATGAGTAGTGTACCTACCGGCGCTTGACTCATTTGTCTGATATCAATCCTCAATCGTGATGTTGAGCGAAGTTTTGCTCGAAGAATTTGAAGTAAAGCTCTTCATCCACTCCGGCTGTGATAATCCTGATCTTCATGCTAGGTTCTCGAATCCATTTATCCAACAGAACTATCAAGTTCGTATCGGGGTGCCTTTGCAAGTTTGCATCTTTTCTGAGGCTCATGCAAAGAATCTTCCGAAAGGGACATCCAGATAGACGTAGAAGCTGACGACGTTGAGGAGGGCCTGGCGTCCCGTAAGATCTATCTCTCAAAAGACGGTGACTGCTCTCATGATCAGACTACAGTAAAATTGACTCTCAACGTTCATTACACCGATTATTATCCAGATGCTTTACCGGAATTGTCTCTGGTTCCCCTTGAAGGGGACGTAGAACAGGGGGAATTGGATGACCTCACGGAAGGGCTGACAAAAGTCGTGAGTCCCTTTGAACATGTACTTTCCTTAGAACTCATTGTACACAGGGAGAGGAAAACCTCGGAATGGCAATGACATTTACTTTGGTGTCACATCTCAGAGAACAGTTGACCTCGCTTGTCCAATCGCGGGACGCTCGTCAAAAATTCGAAGAAAACGAAAAAGAACGATTGGCTTTAGAGGTATTGTTTCTCTTGAATTGATCAACTTCGGCCTTCATGACGGATCGTATGGCATCAATGTAGGAGGAAGAACGTCGAACTCGTGGAACACTTGTGTCAGTGGAGTCCTTCAAGGCATGGAAAGCCAAATTCGACAAAGAACAATCCGACAGAAAATCCAAGGAGGACGAAGAGCGGTTAAAAGGTCTCACAGCGAAAGAACGCGAGGAGTACAAACGAATGAATACCCGGCTATCTGGTGAGATTCATACGATCTCTCTTGGTAACTTGATCACTAGATGTAGTTAGGTCGACAACTTTTCGAGCGCAACAGGAATTTGGATGAAGAGACTCTGTTGGAGGAAGGCACCGTATCAGTCGACATAAGTCAGTACGAACGTACTAGAGAAGAGGAAGAAGAGGAAGAGGAACATATGACATTTAGTGACAGCGACTAAACACCAAATGTGTAAAATCATCTAAGTAAGTCTTCTTGTACAGTTGTACAGGAAGAGCGCAGCTGATTGTAGTGTTACCTGAAGTTTTCCATTGTTCGGTGGAAGCTTGTCTTATCTCAGTGTCGGATATACATTTGTTCCGGTCATTGTTTCCATAGGTCGTGCACATAGCTGTATTATGAAGAGGCTCCAGCTTCGACCGGTAGGAGGCGTGTTATAACTTTCCCCAACGTTGCTTCAAGGTTTGCAACGGGCAATACCTCGATCCCTGTTTGAGAACCTTGAACTTGGACGTCTTCCTACATCCTCCTGTGTTCGATGCAATTAAATCTTTCTGAACTGCTGTAAGTCTTGTCCTCAATGTTTCTGGCTATCTAAATCTATAGAGTCTATAAAAACGGATCTACCTTGCAAACATTGGTCTTTCATGTTTTTCTGACAGTACGTTTCTATTCGACAAACATATGTAGTCGAAAAGTTCGCCTTGAAATTTATGTCATTGTTGGGTCGAAGTGAAAGGGAATTTTGTCTACAGATCAAAGAATGAGTGGCATGTAATCGACCCGACGCCCGACCGTGTTTATTTGTACAAAGACGAAGAAGCTTGTTTCAAGCCACGATAGCTTGAATTATTTGCTCAGGATCAACTTTTCAATGTCTTTCTCGAAAGGCGCTCCTTACAAGAAATATCAGTGCCGTGTAAGATGTATTACTTACTCATCGGAAGAGGCTAACGCCTCTGCTTCGGTAGTACTTCGATGAAACAGGCCGTCCTCTGACTCCTTGCAAGCAGGGTGATCGATGCCGGTGCGTTCATAGCGCAAAATTACCTTCGTATCTTATACTCATTATCTTTTGTATTTTCTCTTTGGAAAAGCTTCGTGCATCCGGAAGACCCTCAATGGCCTGGAGTTAAATGTTATCCCTACGTTCATAAAAACTCAAGCTCGCAACCAAGTTGGGCTGAGCACGATCGCCAGTCATCTCGTCGTTTTTCCTCTCCTCCTGGCAGCCGTGGAGTACCTTTGGTCCCCCAGGGTGATCTTTTTCGTCGCTGCAAAGTGGAAGAAGAAGATATATCGTTCAGCCACGTCGCTACCGAATCCAATGGAAAGCAGAATATGGCATCCAACCGTCATCGGGTCGCGTCGTCTCATAGAGAGAGTCAACCCGTCGAAATTCTCGAAAGAGGGAAAATTACAGAGCAGATTCACAACCGAGGCCTGTCTACTACGATCAATGGAGACACCTTGAACAAAGTCCGTTCGTTAAATAATTCAGTATGCATATACCACTGATTGAATCTTATTCCATCTCCAGGATAACCACCATAATCTCAGTGCATCCATACTTGCTTCAGATTCTAAAAGACCCCAGACCAATGCTACTGTTCCCACATTCTCCGCGGTCTCCGAAGAGGAAGCGAAAGGACGTTCTGAACGATTTGTTTCAATGTTCAGGGACGTCGCGATGTACGTTGGTACTGTAACCGAAACCCTGTTGACCCCAATGTTGAACCTTTCATCGCAGGGTCTCGAGCCAGATCATACAAGATACAGTTCTTCTCGACCAAGAAGAACGCAAATTGCAAACATTCAATGAAATATCAAGTACGCTTGCTAAGATTTCTGCCTCCTCGGCAGCATCAGTCGCAGGCCCTATCGCCGATATACTCCTAGCTCATGCACAAAGCAAGGAGCGACTGGACGAGAACTTTCGCCTCCTTGGAGCAGCATGGGAGAAAGTATTCAATAGTCTTATGGTCGAGTTCAGCATGAGCTTGGAGAATAGGCTCCAAGCAGCTCTAGCTTCCGTCAAGAACGAGGCAGAAATAGTCATGAACGGCATCAGAGTCGAATCGAATTCACTCAAAAGGCGGAGTGATCGAGCATCGATGTCCCCAGAACCTGATCGCCAAAGAAGGAGGTCAAGGGACCACAGAACAAATGAAGAGCATAATGGCTCCTATAGGCGTGGCCGCTCCTCTACGCGAGACCGTAAGCGGCGAAAACTGGCACCCTCGAGTCGTTCTTGTTCTTCGGATTCTGGTCTGGATCCTAAAGGCGAGGCTCATTCCAGCAGAAACTCAATTGTTAGAGTTTCTCTTGACGACATTCTCAATCAAATGAAGATGAAAATCGATCAACAGACTAATTCCTTGCAACAATTGTCTAAGGAAAACGAGGAGGTGCCGTGCAATCATATCATTTTCATTCATCTCCGCGCTGAAAGACGTTCGGTGTAGCTAAAAAGCAAGTTGCAATCTCCGCCGCAAGGTCCGAAGTCGCAACGTACGGAATCCGGAAGTGGGCCCGCAACAAGCTCAGCAAGTGGAAAAAAGAATTTTGCTCATACGTAGTGAGTCATGTCCTTTCATCTTACAAAATCTCATTAATGGATATCTACGTGCAGCGAGAGCGAGACCCGTCACCCTTCTGGTTATCATCACAGTTTTCGAAGTGGCTACAGGGGTTAACTCTTTTTTAGTTACATAAGTTTGTGCTTCCCGATTTTTCCTTTCGTACTTATTTTCTGCGTTATAATACAGAGTATTCACTGCCGAGCTTCGAATACTTGACTCTGTACGATCTGCCATGAAGATCACTTATTCTTAACCAATTTGCCAATTTGGGACGCCGTATGTACTGTACTGTATAGTGTTTAAAAAATTCCACTAATATATCAACAAAGATTTGACTAGAAAGAAACTTGAGGGCAAAGAATGATCATGGTTTATTTTTCTTCGACTTTGATCGAGTTTTAACAGGTGCAGGTGCAGGCGTTACAGGTTCGTCAACATCGTTATCGTAGACGAATTTCTTTACTACGATATTCTCAGGTACGATGTCCTCCAATGGAGATTTTGCATTGGGCAAATTACCGAGGGTATCCAGCGGCCGAGCCTGGGTGGTAAAGATGATGAGTTAAAGTCAGACAACAAATGCATGACAAGATACCTTGGCTATAGGAGCTAGACATCCCTTCCGAATACTTTCTTGTGTGATTCGTGCGTGAGTAGTTCGCGGTTTGATTTCATCCAGATAAATCTCTTGGTACAATCCTCGATCCCACTTGACCCGTTTCTTCTCATATTCTTCTTCTGAAATATCGAGTCTAAGACGCTTGGGTTGAACAGGTGTCTGATAATCTTCTTCATCCCCAGGACCCCAACTATGCTTACGATTGCTGGGACTGCTAGTCCACCCGTTCTCGCAGTCTTCATCCTCGTAAGCCTCATTCTCATCAGTCCCCAGTTCGGTCGAATTGTCGCGCTTGGACCTTCTGTCCGCTCGTGCATTCCTCTCCAGCGTCTTAGACTCCTTCTCCTTCTGCGAAATACTCTTTACGTTCATCCCGGGACTTTCCGGACGAGCACCCTCTCTGCGGACAACCTCGGTTTTCAGCAAGACAGTGACATACTCCTTGTTTTTCGTAGTATTTGAGTCCGTGAGAGTGCGCAATGCCAGCGCAGTCATACCTGAGAAAGGGCCTGTGTCCGTGAAGGTGGGTATGTTCTTGCGGCGAGCGGACGGAGGACGTGAAGAACTGACGGGTTTCGTTGCAACAACGGCATTACGACTACTTCTCGTCGTCCGACGGACTGTTTCTACAGGTGACGATAATCGGGGTTCTGCAGGATCAGAGCTATCTGGAATGTTATCCGAGGAAGGAGTAACTTCATCTTGGGCCTGAGGGGGAAGGTCCATTGACTGAGTAGTAACAGTCCAAGGAGGAGGAGAGGACGATGTCGTTTTTTCTTCATCGACTGCTTGAGGCACAGAAGGCATCACGATGAAGCGATCGGGCAGAATACCATCACTGTCGCTCACCATACGTAGCGTAGTAGCGGGACGGACAGTATTCGTATTATCACGAGTAGCCGTTGACTCCGCCGACTTCATTCCTTCAGTCCCAGACGAGGCTGCATTCGAGCGATCAGGTAGTGTACCATCACTCTCGCTAACCATACGTAATTTCGTGACACCAGAGTTCTTCACCGGGCTCGGAGACGGAGCTGCAAGCCGCCTCGAAAGCAGAACGACCGGAGTAGGCTTCGTCGGCGAAGATGCTTCTGGACCCCTTTTGCGCTTCAAACTTAACGGTGTATTGGGAACGGGAACCCGCTGTTTGCTTGGAGAAGGCACTGGGACATGAGAAGGAGTATGGGATCTACTAAGAGTTGTTGAAGATGGTTTAGGCTAGAAAGAATCAAGCTTGTGTCAATGAAGTTTTTGTTTCAGAGTAACCGTAATACCTTATTTGAGGAAGGTTGCAGCTTGAACGATTCGACCGTCCTCAGTGTTGTAGTCTTTCCCTGACTCGAAGTGAATGTAACGGGTGGCCTGGCATATGGTTTCAAACCAATCCGGGGGATTTTACTAGTTGGTTGCCTCAAATGCGATCTCTCCACTGAAGCTGGTCCAATATGAGCAGGGGGTCTCTTAGATTTCTCGTGTAAGTCGGTGCTCTGGCCTTCCTCGGGTATGGTAGGATGAAGAGACAGATTCGCTTTGGAGGGTAATGGTACTCTCTCTACTGTGTTGGAACGCGAGAATGAAGACGCCCTGCTTGAAACCTTCCCCTGGCTTTTGGATGTAGCGGGTTCCACAGATTCGCTACGTTTCTTCAAGTTCAGGCGCATTGGTTCAACGGGATTTGGTTCAACAGACCGACTTCGCATAGGGCTACCTAGTGGATGTTTGGTGGGGCTATTAATTGGATTGGCGTCATGAAGGAGGACGCGCCTCACTGGACTATCGATGGAAGGGATATTGAACACGGGCCTACTAGAAGTGGTAGTGCGACCATTAGACATCAACCGAGCAGCCTTCTGAACAGACACCTGTCCATTAGCAACGGCAGCCTCAATAGGTATGCGTCTAGCAGGAGTTCGATTCGGATTGTCCAAGTCGGCCGGTTGTAATTGAAATTTCTTGGGAGAGGCTTTTCGAAGTGGGCTTGTAAATCTTATTGGAGGCGTTGGGCGAGCAGGAGTCAAAATTTGTTCAAAAGGTGGTCGAGTAGAAGTAGCTTCTGCCTCTAAAGTTTCTCCCGGGGGACATGGAGCAGGAGGAAATAATGATTTTAAAATAGTGGAAGAACTCGGAGACAATGAGCCTAACTCGCGCATGTTCTTCAAAGCTGATTTCCGTATGGGCGAGCGAGACCTGGGTTGCTCATTGAATAGCAATAATTCTGGATTTTCAACTTGGTTGGGCACGAGTGTAATGGTTTTCCGACGTGGAGATGTAATTTTGGTTTCTGAATCGTCGCTCTTCGTTTCATCGGATGGATCAGGATCTTCCATATCGGAGGCGTCGAATTCGAAGGTTTCAGGTCGTATAGGTGAAGAATAACGTGCAGTGCTGCGGCGGGGACGGGTAGAGCGTCGAAGAGGTTTATGGGATGATCCGTCGAATGGATCCTGAGTATCGGTTGAAGTCGATTCGGGGTTGATAGTTTCGACCTCATCCACGGGTGCAACCAATGCATCCGCCACAGATTGTTCATCCACAGTATCAGTAGGTGCTGAATCTGTTCCATGAAATAGTAACGTGTCCGGCTGGGCTATTATTGTTATATCACTGGTCAAAGATTGGTGGAGGATGTTGTTCGGAGGACGCAATTTGGTTGGGGTCTCTTGGGTGTTTGACAGGAAGGTAGATGTTTCGAAGGAAATTAAGGTTCCGGAAACGTCTCCTGTGGGCTCTTGTACGGGTAATGGGGTAAAGATAGAAGGAGGTGAAGCAGGCGTGCTTGAGTCGGATGTATCTTCACTTGTAAAGACCAACGGAAAAGGTAGGGATAGAGTAGGAAGATTTAGATGATTAAAGATTTCAGGAGACTGAGGCGGAGGAGAGGGATTATCATGAGCCCGCATGATTCGAGATGCTAGAACCGAAGACGGTTCTTGATACATGTCAGTTGAAGGGTGCTTCATGAATTATTGACGCTCACCGTTTTGGACGATAGCTTCATTTTCTGGCGTCAATGGACCAGATAGACTCAAGAATTCGTCGTCCTGGTTAACGATTGCCCCCGGACCACCTCGATTTGGATCTGTATAATCAAGCTCTGGACCTTTGATTAGCCTAGGCGAGCGTCGAGAAGGGGATTGAGGAGATGGAGACAAGTAGTTATTACCTTCACTGGCAGCGATTGGCTTTTCTGGGGGATTCAGAGGTCCAGAGAATATTCTAGTTTGGACATTGTTAGAAACATCGCTTGTATAAAGCTGCAGCAACCCTGAGGAGCTAATATCACCGTCGCTCATGACCAGATAATAAGCAAGAGGCAAGGCGAAAGCATTTAGAATGTAGTGGCTTGGCTCACAAAATTCAACTTGAAATTGGATTGCCACATGTGAAGTTCACGTGACAGCTTCGCACTAGAGCTGAGCCAGACTAACTAGTGGCCTCTAAGTACCACTGTACGGCCAGTGTTCAGGAGCTGTCAAGCGGCCAAAGAATCGGCAAAGCTGTCGATCTTTCCATTTCTCTTAACGGCGGGGGCTACTGATATTGGACTCTGAAATTAGTACTCATATCCTAGCCCGAAGGAATCGAGTTTTTAATCCTACAGAATGAACCCAGTATGTCTATCGTCTTGTCATCCTGTGTTCTTTTCTTCAATTCTCAGCTGAATTTATGCAGGCTGCCCCGCGTGCACCTTCTCCTTTGCGTCAGTTCGAGACTCGTCGCGGCGAATCTACACCAGGAATCAATTCCGATCCTCATTTTGAAAACTCCGATTCTGACGACGACAGCGACAATGATAGAGAACATGATTCTGCTGCTTCTGTAACTCAATTTGCAGCCAACTTCGCAAACAAATTTGGCAACTTTGTCGGCGGAATGACCAGTCCAAGTCCTAGCCCTAGCCCTGGTCCGGTGATGATGTCGTCTTCAGAAATCGAAAGGGAAGCTCAACGAGAACGTGAAAGGGGAAGAAGAGAGGCTGAGAGGATCCTGCAGGCCGAAAATCAGAGGACCTCGCTTGAGAACCGTGTTCTGGCAATGTTAGATTCAACAAGAGCTTTGCCTCCGCCACCTTCCAGATCCCAAACCATGCCCAACCCAGAGTCCAGCCAGCCTTCCTCCCCTTCGAGTAACGTTTCTTGGTGGTCAGCAGCCAAAAATAGACTGACCCCAACAAAGGATAAAGATCTGACGCCTGCACAGCAAGTTATCATCGACGTAAAGCGGAGCGAAAAGGATAGAGAGAGAGCAGAAAAAGAATTCCAGAAGGAAGTAAAGAGGCTGAGTAAAGGCAAAGAAAAAGAATGGCCTGCTGTTGCAGAGACCAAATATTCTGATCCGGCCTTTTTCAATCTCAATGTTCCTCAAACACCTACACCTCAACATCGAAGAACGGGATCTCCTACTTCTCCTTCCCCGAACCCAAACTCTAGTCCTGGGCGTATCCTTGGCTCCCCTTCTGCCACAGGATCACCTGCACGTTCGTTCACCGCCCCAAATCTGACACCCTCCCCTAACCGATCTACTACTAGCACCGGCGCAGGTGCTTCTCCCGGACGAGCTGAGCAACCTCCGCTCTATGCTCAGTTTAATCCCCAGGGTGGTCTAGATGTCCATCTTACGTTGATCACTATCGCGAAAAGGCAAGTTCCATTCCTTCTCTTCGTGGTAATGAAAAAATTCTCATGCGTTCATGTGTACATTAGATTTGAAAAGCTGGAGAAATGGACCGTGGGTCATGTCAGAGCTTTAGAAGAACGCATGGGAGATGTCGAGAGGTGGCTAGTTGATAAGGAGGAGCGTGAGCAACGAACGACCGGCAAGGACAATGACGCTGAGGTTACCGACAGTTCGTCAAAAGAAGAGGGTTCAAATCAAGACCAAGATGGAGATATCAGAAATGAAGTTCAAAATCTTCGAGAAGAAGTTCTCGAGTTGCAGGGACGTATTGGCGAACTTGGACGCGAAATGGCAGAGTCGAGCCGCGAGAGGGCTTTCGGGAAAGTGATGCCGGGAAAGCTATCATCGTCCATACAGTCGCAGTCTGCGCAAATCAGAGAAGCGTCACCCCCACCCACATCTTCTTCATTTGCCCCTGTTGAGTCTGTGTCTCCTGGGGCGAGTGATTGGCCTAATCTTCAGTCTCATAAGCGAGTGCCCTCTGTACGGGAAAGTACTTCTCCACCTCTCCTACGATCCCTTTCCCGACAAACAACTGGCAGTCGACTGCCCTATCCGACTGGGGACTATGCTCCTATCCCTTTGGACGCAGGCGCTGTAATGTCAGGAACCTTCTCTCCTCCTGTATCTCCCCGGGGGTCACTCAATTCCCGTACGCCGACGGGGAAAATAACGTCTGCCATATCAGGTGTATCCGCTAATACGAACCATACCCCGAGCGGCATTGGATTAGGTTTAGCCATTGCAGCGCCAAGTGGTGCTCCAGGTATCAGTTCATCAGCTTCGACGTATTCTACATCATATTCCAACGCCTCTTTCTCGTCTGTATCTTCTATATCGCCCTCGACTTCGCCTAGTCCTTCGCCCCGTCCCCGAGGTCCCCAACAGAGTGCAAATGCAAATGCGTCCCCGTCCAACGCTTCGAAGGGCAGAGTCCTTCCTGTACCCCCTTCTTCCGCCAAAGATCAACAGGGCATGAGCACGTCGCCTTCCGGAGGCAGGAAGCGATATACGGTTGCGCTAGGCACGCCTATCACTCGTGCATCTGCTATGATGGCCGGCGACAATGGCTTGGATCCTTATGTGAATGGCAATACCGGTAACGAAGAACATGGTAGGTTACCAAGAAAAGGGTCCAATTCGTCTATCGGAAGAGCATTCTTTTCCTCGTCACCTGTCTCCGTAGGTCGAGGGGAAGATAGTGGTGGTGGTGCAGGAGGAGAGGATTCCTTTGGAGATGAAACTATTGGAAAATCCTCTTCCAAATCAGGACTGGCAGCCGCTCTGAAGGGCGGGGAAAAAAGGAACAACACTAATGAGTCCAATTCGTTCACGCCAACTCACAGTCGACTTCGCGCACAGTCTGCGTATGGATTATCTTCAATTGTCCAACAGTCTCCGTCTCAAGGTCGCGATTCTGCGTCCTTGTTGTCGATAAATTCGAACGGGGGAGGTACAGCGCCTCTCAAGCCCCGAGTTCGATCTCAGTCGACTTCTCCACATCCTAACACCAGTACTGTCTCTCCACCGTCAAATCCCAAATTCGTGGATCCTTTGCTGACCAGGAAGCAGGAAGCTGAAACGAAGCATGGGAAACTTGCAATGCCTCGTCCTCTTTCAGGTAAGATCCCGATAGGGCAATTGGTCAAATTCTTCGATGGAGATGCAAAGAGGTGAAATTATGACAGTGCTTGATCTTTTGTCCATTTAGTGCAATCGATATATTTATCCTGCCCCTTCAACTATCACTTGGAAGTTCCTCCATCTTGCATTTGATCTCCTTGCCTTGTTTTCTTGATACATGTACATTTAGTATTAATTTATTCTGATACGCAAATACTACTAACGCAGAATTTCATGATATCTCTTGCTACCCCCTTACCATCCTTACTAGGGTTACCAGCTTACCGGCACTTACTATATGACACTTTTCGATACGATAACCTAGGAGCTTTTGAAATTTCCAACACCGTTGCTTGCAACGAGGGGATTTTGTTTGTAGATTTTACCCTCTAGAGAAGTGCTGCCACTAAATAAGCGTAACAGACAATCAAGTACATTTGAAAAGTAATTGGATAGTTCTAACTGGGTTTTCTGTAATTAACAGTTGTGGACGCTTGGTTGACTGGGAGAACCAATACTTCCGCGATATTGACGTGTGGGGGACGAGCGGCTGCCCATACGATCTCCTCTGCGATGTCAGTAGCAGTCACTAAACACAAGATAAGTGCCTGTCGGTGGAAAGTTACTCGATGGTGAGCTCACAAGGTTCTAGTCCGTCATAAACCTTTTTGGCCGCGCCAGCATCCCCACGGAAGCGAACGATTGAGAATTCGGTCTCAACCATTCCTGCACAGTATGATTAATTTTCGTAATAATGCACAAACCATTTTTCTCGCACCAGGTTGGATTTCGGTCACCCGAATGGGTGTATTAACTAGCTCCCGCATCATGGAAGCTGTGAAGGCATGAACCGCGTGCTTGGTCGCAGTGTAAATGCTTCCCCCTGCGTATGCTTCCCTTCCGGCAATGGACCCAAGGCTGATGACGTGTCCAGATTGCTTAGCTTTGAAGTCTTTTGTGAAATGGGAGTCAATTATCAACTTGAATTGAGTTGTTGAAAGTTGAGAGCATGGTACCTTTGAGTAGCAATTGAGTGACGGATATAAGTCCGAGAACATTTGTGGCGAACATTGCTTCTATATCTTCATCCTTAATGTTACCGACTTGATCAACACCGAGAACGAAGCCAGCATTGTTGACTGTGGGGAATACGGGTCAGAATTTGAGGATTCGTCCCGATGTCATGAAGGTGTAATCACCAAGAATGTCAACATTTCGAAGATCCTGGGGTACCTTATCCCAAAAGGAAGCAACTTGAGCCTTATCCGACACATCAAGTTGGACGGCGGCAAATCTTCCTCCTTCCTTTAAACCAGAAGCCTCAAAAGCGGCGGCGCACGCGTCGGCTACAGTTTTGACCGCCTCCGCACGACGAGCCACAAGGATAACATTCGAGCCACCCTGGTAATGTAAACATTCATATCTCAGAGATACGTTGATCATATACCTTGGCAAATAGTAGAGCAGTGGCCTGTATTCGGTGTGAGATGTAGGGTAATCTTTTCAGATTAACCACTTACTGCCCCAATACCTGCAGAAGCTCCGGTCACAAGCACCGTCTTTCCAAGGATACGGGAAGCATTAAATATGGACATTGTGGGATGAGAAAAGAAGTGAATACTTGTTTTATCCAGTCTTCATGAGTGATCGGCTTTGACGGCCCGCTGCAAAGTCATCCTGGACAGTAGCACGCCATCGTCCCCTGCCTCCCTGTGACTCTGAGGCAGATCCTGGGCAAATCATATGTACTTAGAGGCCGAGCGCTGCGCGACGTGCGGGAGTACGGGGCTCCGAAAATCACGTTATTCCCCACGTGGTCTTGTCGCGTCGTGACTCGTCGCGCTTTTCCACACCAGTCATGGATGTTAAATGGAGAAATCTCCTTTCTTGGCTTAACGACCATGGAATGGACACGAGTGAACATTTTTTGCTCGTTGAACGTAGGCTGACATATCCAGGTAGATTTCCTTTTGCTATTTGGCGGTCGTCTGATTTTTAGGCAGGAACAGAACACTATGGTTTATATGCTAAAAAGGCACTTTCTCTGAAGACGATGTTGTTTACTATTCCGAGAACAGCTCTGTTGAATCGCAAGACTCTTTCGTCCTACTACGGCATTGCTACCAAATCGCTATCAGCAATGCAAATGATATCTTTACATCTACTATTACACCGTCCTCTTTCGGGCAGGGAATCTCTGGATCCTCTTTTCGGACCCTACATTTCGACTCTACCTCAAAATTTCGACTATCATCCGTTGTCGTGGACAATCAAGCGCAACATCGGACCATCCCTTGATATCCTTCCTCCTGATGCCTTTTGGGCTCTTCAAGATCTTTCTTCCAAGTTTCGAAATGATCTAGCGGCCGTATCATCATTCGTGGTTGGTGCATCGCCCGCTAAAGGACTGACGCATTTGAAGCTTTGCGCTAGCATGATCACCCACAGATTCTGGAGGCAACTTCGAAAGCCCCTAGTGAGTTTGTGGAGGATAACGAGTCGCTAGTCCATGATTATCTGTGGGCTTGGTTGAATGGTTCGTAGACTGAGATCTTGCGTGAATAGCAATGAACTAATGTTCTCACTCGTGCAGTGAATACGCGATGTGTATATTACCAGATCAAAAACTCTCCTTCAGATCCTGACAACATAACTCTCTGTCCGATCTTAGACTTCGCAAACCATTCGTCTCACCTACCTTGTATGACGCCTCCATCTCCGGGCGACGGAAACCTTCGCTCGAACTTGTATCGCGATTTCTCTCTTCTTTCTCCTTCTGATTCCTCCGTTGATGCAGATAGCGAACTGCATCTGCAATACGGAGCGCACTGCAACCGTGTACTGTTCATTGAATATGGGTTTGTGCTGTCACTAAATTCAATTCCTGAAGATCAACGCACATTGGAGGTCAATGTCGACGACATCGTGGAAGCTCTTGTCGTTGAGAAAGGCGAAACAGGCGTGTGGATGAAGAGCGTATTAATTTTGGACAATTACTGGAGGTGCATTTTTGTATCTGCATTGCTTATTTTCGGAAAGTAATATTTATTCTACAGGGATTGGACAATGCATTATGCGTCCGGATCTGCATTCCCTTCGTATCGGCTGGTCATTGCTCTGCGCTTAATATCTGTTTTCCCTTCAGGGCCACTACCTTCATCTTCAGAGGAGATGCTCCGCCCTTGGAAAAATGTCGTACTGGGGAACTGCGACAAGCTTTCATCGAATCTTGAAAACGCATGGCGTAACATTCTTAGGAATGTCTGCATCACGGTGATCGAACGGGCATCTACGGCGCTCGTGACTCCCGAGGTCAAAGTTCATGATTGTGTTGTTGCACTCTGGGCAGAAGAAAGATTTGTTGCTGAACGTATATTAGACTTGATTAAAAATGGGGAAATCTTTTAAGCTTGTCTCAACTATGTACTTGTTCTATGGAGTTTATCAGGGCGTTAGTCAACAAAAAATTCGTTGATCTATAGATAGTCGGAACTTTGAAGTGAGAGGATGTCGGTGGTAATATAGTGTCAGTAACCCTCCGACGGAGCGCTCGTGATCGGTGCTGTGTTGCCGGCCGCATCGCCTAAAACATCTTTTTATATACCTTCAACTACCTTCGACTTCAACCTTTTTCACTTGTGTTCCCTGTCTTGACAAGTCAAACATGTTTATCGAGGCCTTACTAGGAACTAGGGCCCAGAGGCTCTTCATGGCGACTCGTACGTTTCTCTCGGACTTGACTTGCCGCATATTATTGAACAATTGTCATAGTACTGATTCGTCAGTACAAAATCAAAGCTTCCTGATACAAGTCGAGACTTAAAAGAATCCACAGAGGCTATCGTGGTGCTTGTCATGGTTGGAATAACGTTCAGAATGGTACGATCATAATCAAAACTTCTGCCTCAAATCAATACTGAACATGGTCGATAGGTGGATGAACACGTATCGTTCTCTACTTCTGATTACAAGGTAGTCTATTTGGATCCTCTTCCAGTGACCCGTGTGATGAACTCTTTCAGACATTACCTTGTTACCTGGCATTGTTTGCTCTGGCTGAGTGAGTGTAAAACAGTCACAATGTGTCTGCTGACTTGGACCATCCCAGAGTATTTGAAATGTTCATGGCGGCCGATGCTTTAAGGCTCAGAAATATAATTCAGTTAGTCGGGATCTTGTGTACGTTGGACTTACTCTGCAAAACAGCTTGCCCTTACGTTTCATTATGACCTAGTGTTCCACCTTGCTCTGATCGTATCCGCGGCTCTTCAAGTTCACCAAACTCGAGATGCCCTAATAAATGGGTCCGTGGACTGCTCCGACCCAGATGCAACTAACTACCTCATTGTGTGTCTACCCTGCTTGTCGTTTATTGAATGTCTTATCAGTTATGTATACCAGAATTGCGATGTTTCTGGCTCACTATGGAGGAAGATAGAACCTTTCCTGATCGTCACACCCTGTATAATCGCGGCCTCATGGCTGATCATGATGTTCTGGGTCAAGCAGCTCTATGGCGAGTTTGGGTCAGTGGTTGCTGGTCCAATTTCTTTCATTTTGTAACGGGAGTCATTACCACAGGTGGGCCATCTTCCATATTGTGGGCGCGAACCCTAAAACCAAGAGTGCGTATATCTCAATTTGTCGTTCGCATGCAGCTGATTAAAATGCACCCTCTCAGCCATGTACCAATATTATCAAGTCGAAATCTGTCTCTTGAAATTCGACTTTTTCTTCTTCACCGGTGTGACAATGCAGGTGAGTAATCACCGTTTACGCAACTTGAATACATGTTGACTTGCGACGCAGCTTCTTATCGTCGTGCTTTCCAAAAATAGTGCGGAGTTTGGGTAAGTCCTTGGGGCCGCCAAAATTGGATATCTTTGGGTTTATCTTGTCCAAACAGAATTACCATCGCCGCTATCCCTATCGTTTTGGGGCTCCTCATGGGCGCTGCTTTGGCTGTCCAAAGAGAGATTAAGTGGTAAGGCTTTTATTAATTTTTCTGAATTGAACTGAGCAATCTGTGACATTAGGCTAATGACTATATCGCTGGTGGTGCGTCAACAGAATTCTTGAGCATGATAACATTTCAATTTTGGAGTTTACAATAGATGATGTTGGCAGCTGAGACGTATTGTAAGTTATTTGGAATCCGACCATTCCTCCGGGTACTGACCTCGATTTTTCTTTTTCACAGTCAGTAAGCAAATCATGCCGATATTCTCAAAAACCTGTCTCAACAGCCACAGTATATAAGTTGGTCCGTTTCTATGAACCCTCATCAACTTCACAATACAACACGACGCGGGCTACACTGACAGTCTTCAGTAAGCCACCTTCTTCACTACCCGCAATAAATATCTCATTCTTTCTCAGCAATTGTTGCATTCCTTCTTCTCTTCGGTGAGACGACCCTCATCGTGATCTTTTCTGTCTGTCGTCAACTTTGCGTTTGCTTTTTAGGAACTTTCGTCGTTGGTCTGAGATGTTTCAGTGACTTCGACCGAGGCTTGCTCCCATCCAAAGTCCATGGTCAGTCCTACAAACCTGTTTCAACAAAGGTGGATCTATTTAATAACGGTAATCACTTTTCTAGATGTAAATAAACGCCCTAAATACTCATTTTCGGGCAACTCTTCAGGAAATATGAGCCAACGACAGTCTTCCTACAATGGAGGCTCGGTGCTTGCCCCTCGAATATCCATCGAGTAATCAATGTAATTCTTGACGCCTATGTGGGGCTCCGACATTGTTCTTTGACGACGACAGATTTACTATTCCATTCGTTCCCTTTGCCCATCGGGACTTTACTATTCACCTATTTATGTCCATCTGAATTCATCTACTGAAGGTTTTGTATACCTAATATCATTTCCATACGCTTGTATATCTGACCGCTAGTGACCGAATGTCTTTTTCCACTGGGTACATCTTTCGATGCGATGAGAGCGAAGTGGTGGGTATTGTAGAGAATAATATTCAGATGTTCATCGGCCATTTGATACTGGGTATAGAATACTCATGGCAGATGCTCTGTATATCCCGCATGAATGAGCCTCTCGGCTGCAGCCCACACCTCAAGAGGGATCTCCTGCGAGATTTGGAAGCCCTTGGCGGGATAATCCCGGATGCGTACGAGATCGCCAACCATAACATTAATCACCAACTCACGAGGGTTCTCCTTGTCTGGATACTGATCCCACTCCAACTCTGGACTGGTCACACTGAACTTTACCCTTTCCTCTATCTCCGCGCCAGGCCACTGCTTGAGGAATGTCGCATATGTCCGTCTCTCCATATATGGCTTCTGTACGAGAATGAAAGACTTGATGTCCTCCAACAGTCCCTGCTTCTCTAACAACGTATATGTGAACCGGACATTTTCCCCAGTGTTTGTCGCCCGGGGCTCTAACACAATCGCTTTATCCGGAACACCCATGTCCCGTGCAATCGTTGCAAAAGCTTCTGCCTCTGAGACACCGTGATAACGACCTGCAGTCAGGGATCCCACTCCTCCAGAGAATATCAGGATGGGGGCAAGGCCAGAGAGGTAGAGATTTGCAGCCCGAACAGCGACACGCGTATCGAGACTGCAGAGGCAGAAGATTGCAGATGCGGGACTTGGCTGGTGGTGGAGACGGTGGTAATTGTAGATTAAAGAAGCATCGGTGTTGATGGATGCCGCGAGTTTGATTTGGCTCATGTGAATACAGAAGCGACGATATTTTAGAGGGAAATTGGGTATGTATTCGTTAGATGAGCAGATGAATTCAGATCATCATAATATCCCAGAGCGCCCATATGACTGCCCAATTAGAATACAGACGACTCGGTGGTGCTGTAAACGTTTATTTTCAATGGCGAACCACCATGTCAATACCGAGTCATCAGAATGGAGGCTTCCTTGGTTGAATTTCTTGGATAAGGTTAGGAGTTGCTTTTCGATCTCACTGAAAAATATACTAAAATTTTTAGTAAAATTCCCTAGACGAATACAAGCGTAACTGCTCTAACAGCTGGTTTCATATTATACACCCAATCTTCTGGAGTAGCCTATTTTGCTTCAGGTGCAGTCGCTTGTATGATAGCGGTCAAGATTGTCAAGAAAATGATTCGCCAAGAAAGACCTGTAATGCAGCGGCCGGGGAAGAAACGGAAAAAGACTTATGGGTAAGAGCTGGAGCTCCTACCAAGTCATCCGTATATCCGTTCCCTGACATATGATACCTTTAGAATGCCTAGTACACACTCCACCACTATCACATATTATGCGACATACATCCTCCTCTCTAGTCTCTATCTTCCGATTCACCATACTCTTCCTCAACACTGGACAACACGAATCGTCCCGCCACTAATTGTTTTGCCTTGGGCTGCTTTAATCGCTTTGTCTAGAATATGGCTCGGACACCACACCTTGGCTCAGGTATCAGTCGGGTGCTCGTTTGGCTTTGGATTTGCTTGGTTGTGGTTTTATTTGTGGACAGAAGCTCTGAACAAATACGGAGTAGAAGCAGAACAGATATGGCAAGCATATTATTTAGACCATTGGAAGTAAGTATGTCATTTCGCTGGACGTCAGGCTTTTCGTTTGTGGTCGACCAATTAATATCGTAACTTGACTGGTAAAGCTGTGAGAACTGTGAGCCAGGACCATCACGCCACACGCAGTGTCACATCACGCGTCACCGTACTCAATAATGGACCACGATGACCCCATTTCCACCTTCTTTCCCGCCGAAGAATCTGTCGACTTATATGCTGTACTTTCCGTCTCCAAAGACTCCAAACTCGAGGAAATCAAAAAATCATATCGTCGTCTCGCTCTGAAATACCACCCTGATAAACACGCGACTGCCAGCGAATCCGCGAAAAGTGAAGTTTCGCTCAAGTTTCAACAAGTTGGATTTGCATACGCTGTCTTGAGTGACGAGAAGCGCAGGAGGCAGTATGATCTAACGGGGAAGACGGACGAGGGCTTCGATCTTGCTCCAGGAGAGGATGGTTGGGAGGCTTATTTTGAGCAAATGTTTGATCGCGTCACGAGAGGGAAATTAGACGAGATGAAGAAGGAATATCAGCGTATGTATGATATTTGCTTGTGGTGATGCATGTGTTTGATTTCTGATAATCCAGACTCCTCCGAAGAAGTCGCAGACCTTAAAGCTGCCTTTACCGAAACCAAGGGGTCTATAGGCGATATTATGACTTTCATTCCCCACTCTGCTCACGAGGACGAAGCCCGGTTTATTATCATATTATCTGACCTCATATCCAAGGGCGAGCTCGCTTCTCTTCCGAAGTGGGAGTCCAGCATCAAGGACGAGAAGGCGAAACTAGTACGACAGAAACAGAGTGAAAAGGAAGCGAAAGAGGCAGAAAAGCTAGCGAAGGAGCTTGGCATTTGGGACGAATTCTATGGAAGTGGTAAAACGGGGAAACGGAAGGGTAAAGGTAAAGGTAAAGGGAAGGATGATCAGGAAGAGGAGGGGGAGGAAGATGTGTCTGCACTGCAAGCTCTCATACTGAGGAAGAAGCAGAAGAACACCGATAGCTTCTTTGATAGTCTAGCAATTAAATACGCGGAACCTGCCGTGAAGACAAAGGGCAAGGGGAAAAAGAGAGCGAAACCTATGGAAGATGAGGGACTGCAGGAATCTCCGAAAAAACGTTCAAAGAAAGCTGCGCCACTGCCTCCGGATATCGATGATGCCGAGTTCGAGAAGTTGCAACAGAAGCTCTTTGGTGACAAGGCGAAGGATTCCTCACAGTCGGGAGGGAAGAAGGGGAAAGGAAGAAAGGCCAAGTAGTGCTTTGGAAACAAATTGTTTTCTCTTGTCACTTTGTATGTATGTTTTGATTATTTTGTATGTATCATTTATTGTACATATATCCTGTTCCAATGATCCAGATATTTCGAAAAACGATATGCGTAGATATGTGATATGACATGAGGTATAATGAAAGATTCCAATATGAAATCCTAAAGGTATCTTACAGAGTCTATTCCTAAACTTCGACGGGCATGAATAATTGCAACGAGCTCTTTGATGCTCTCTTCTAAAATCACTACGTTGTCCAGCAACCTCGAAAGCGTCACCGTTGTGGTTTTCTTTTCGCTCTCTTCCTCGTCGGAATCATCTTCAGTCGTGTGAGCTGGTGTCCTTTCGCTCCAACCAGCACCAAACACATCCTCCTCATCCGGATTCCATTTGCGTGGCGTTTTGACGGGCGTCCATGGACTGGAAGCGGGAACAGGTGCCACGAAAGGCTCGACTACGATTGCTCCAGTCTTCTGGTAATGAGGCGCAAACGGACTCTCAGAGAAAGTTTTATTAGAGTCCTTTTTCTTTGGCGGTGTGGAAGGTAGCGGTGCCATTGCAGACTTGGACTTGTTCCTCTTTGGTGTAAAAAGAGACACGAGACTCGACGAAGTTGATTGCCTTGGCTTTGGTTTGGAATGCGGGACTACATCAGAAAGCGGAGGGGGTTTTGGAGTATTTTCATTGATCTCAATGGCAAGTGTTAGCGCATCCGATAGATTCTCAGAGAACAAAAGTCCCTGACGACGCTCAAGCAGAAATCGGTCAAAATTGTCCACACTACGACGATAACGTTCCAACTGGGCGACGAGACCATGAAATATAGCATGCACGACAGGACGCGATTTCTCGTCCATGCTAGACGCCGGTAGAAAGCTATTGTTGTTGGCGAGTTTCTCCTCGATACGATAATCGATGGAACGGTCGTCACCATCACTATTGGCGTCAAGTCCTGCGTCAATGTCATCATTGTTGCTCGGAGTAGAGTCGTTCGAAGCGAATGTCAGCCACCCAGCGAGGGATCTGTCAGGATGAATAGCCAAAGTGGACAATACACCGGTTAAAGCGATATTGTGTTCAGGAGTGTTGGAGAAGAATCGGCGAAGAGATTCGAGGACAGTAGAAATGATGGGGTCGTTCACGTTTAGACGGTGTTTGGTCTTTTGTCGTGCCTCTGTGTCCACTCCGTCAATGCCATCCAGTTGATACGCAGGCTGATCCTGGATGGAGAAGAGAGCGTCCCGCAGATAGTTATCATATCCAGTGCTGAATGGATCAGAGTTATGTGAAGGATCCACCCTTGAAACGAGCGCAAGATAAAGATCCATCTCCCGTTCGTGAGTAGAAAATGTCGTATCGGGCTGATGGAACAAGGGTTCGCTAGATATGGGACTCTTCTTCTCTTCCCCGATGCCAGGGTATATAAATGTTTCTTCTTCGTCCTCATCCTCCTCTTTCCCAAATTTGCTAGATATCAATATAGGGTGTGGGAATGCGGTGGCTAAAGGGTCTGCAACCACTATGAGGAGTTTGTCAGTACAAAGATGAGGGTGTTGTAGAAGCATGGCTTGCAACAACTGCAAAGCAGCTGTCGATGTAGGTTGAGACGCAGATCGTAAATTGGAAAGTATCAGATCCTTCAACGTGAATCGAGCCATAGTAGTGAAGTATTCCGATTGTTTCCGAGTATCGGGAGCTTCTATCTCTAGGAGAGCCATTGCACTACTCTTCCGACGTCTACTCTTGGTCTCCTTGTCGGCGATAGCAGAGCCAGACTGAGGAGGAGGAGCATTGTTTAACATCATGAGGGATTGAGGGCGAAGACGTGGTCTAACTTCCTCATTATCCTCACTAATGAGAAAGTCGACCAAAAGATCTGCTAACTGGCCGTCCTGTAGAGTGCGAATCATGATATCGATGTACGACATGACTGCAACGGCACTACCATCGGCGTCTGAGCATTCAAGGATAGTTGGATATAGAACATTCTCCAAAAATATCCGGCGAACTGCATCCAGGATGGAGTTCACGATAGCGGTACCAACAAGAGAGGACGCGTCCACATCCTCCTGGATTATATTTCGTCGTAAAACGTCCTGGATGAATTCGAGCATTTTCAAGAAATGGTCCAGCCTGGATTTAAAATCGGGACTGTTGGCATCTTCAACTCCCATTGCCCATGATTTTGTCCGGAAAACTTCCAGTACTTCCTTTTCGTCCTCTGTTTCGAGCCACATGCTTCCTATGACCATACCAGTCTCTTGTGAGCGATCTGCGTTGGTGGGCGGTCTAAATTCGAGTTTGGAGGGTAACATGGAATACACTGCGCCTAGACCAGCGCCCAAGACTTCAGAGAAATCACCATCGAGGATGTATTCCGCTAATGCGAGTGCCGCATCTGTTATAGGATCTGCGGTGGCTTCTGATGAGGTTTCTTCTCCAGTGAGACGGTGAACAGGCTCTCCGGGAGACATGGCAACGTCCATCAGTAAAAGTAAACCAGCGCGAGCGAACTCGCCGATCTGGCCTTCGCGATGACCGAATCGCAGTAAGTAATTGAATAATAAAAATTCGTATTCCGGTTTTTTGGTCGTTACTGAAGACACTGGCATAGAAGTTACTGTGGCTTGCGAGGGCGTAGGGGAAGATGGACGATGAGAAGGTTCGGCCACGGCATTCGCAATGCTTTCTTCTTCTTCATCCCCTTCTTCTTCGTCTTCATCCTGTTCCTCTAGAGAGAATAGAGGTTCTGATCTGTACCAGTGCTTGTCATGAAAGAAAATCATGAGAAGTTCACGGAATGTGCGGATGCGGCTGCACAAAATGCACAAGAGATTGACCACTATGATAGGGTTCAGAAGATAGAAATTGGGTGTGATAGGAAGATGCCAACGTACGATCTTCCTCGAATTCTGAAGGCTGGGTTTGAACAGCGTTTCCAGCGGCACCCATAACTTTCTTATGTCGACCATCAAGCTGCTCATGTAGATCATCTCCCGCACAGTTACGGAGTAGTCGAAGGACTGCTTTATGAACGGCAGAGTGGACAAGGAATTGCTCGTCCAGTAGAACGACCATATTTTGAACCGCACGAAGAACCTCAGCTTGAATGCCGAAAGGCCTGTCTGCTTCGCTCAAACGAACGAGTGTGCCGAGGACATCTGGAACGTTGATTCTCAATCACAAGGCAATACCAAATTTCAAAACTCACCGTTCTTTAAAAGATATTCCAGACATCCACCAGTCGTACTGCGAAATCACTAATTCAGCTCAGTCCGTCGCGGGGAAGTAACCCGTACCCCTCGTCGATCCGAGTAGACTCTGTAACGAGGCTGTTGACCATAGTTTGTAGATGTGCTGGAACATCTGTGGATTTGATCCCCTTTGCTAGCTGACGTTCATCTGGATGCTGAAGAGTGTTCTGAAGTATGAGATACGGTTGAGAAGCTGGAGAACGACATTAACAAGATAAACAACCTTGACGAAGCTCCAAGATTTGGTGAATTCTTGAGTATAGTCTGGCACTTCCTTCGGCGCAGATTGAGTACCGGGCCTTAGGAATTTCTGAAAGTAATCCATCGCGTTCAGGAATCAAATTAATCCAGTAGCTACTGAACGATGTGGAATTTCAGCGCCTATGCTGCGCCATAAGAGCACGTGCGGGTGTTTCCAGCGCTCCTTACTGTGCAGTCACATTACTGCAGCTCTCTGCTGTAATAGTGTAGGTTCATTTCATTCCTTCTTTGCTACGACGTACATAGTTTCGGCACAAGATCCACACATGCGAGGCAAACTGATTATTTGTGGACATCACTCTGAGCGCTGTTCCTATGTCTAGAAACCATTTATTCCAACTATCACAGTGCTCATTCAAGTTCAAATTCGGTGACAGATGACTTCCGTGGCGTGCTCCCGTAGCCTGTAGCAATATCCACCAAATGAAATGCTTGATTTACAAGCCTTGACAGTTGTTGAAGCTCGCTATATCGGTTTGAAATCGTCACTCTCTTTCAGCTACTCTTTTCTCCTTTGCAGGTCAAGCTGATTTCCCTTGTTGAAATACAACAAACTTTTCCTCCCCATCTTTCTTTGATTATTGACGAATCCCGACTTTCTTTTACCAGTTAAGCTCGTGTTTTAACCTAAAGATAATTACTCATTGCATCCGCAGAATATCACACCTATAATGAGTACACCATTATCTTCTTTGACTTTGACAACACCTCGGCTGCTCATGGCTCCAGCTCACATACGGCGAAAAACTTACGCTGGAGATCTTGCGGTCGCGACTCGGGGTGTATTCCATGAGTATAAAGAACGGATTGCTTTGCTAGAGGCTCAGAACTCCAGAATTTCTGTTGAACTCAATGCTACCCAAGATGCGCTGGTCGATGAACGCGAGGATAGACGGATTGAGCACCAGTCTCTAACGATACCTGGAACGTCAAGCTTATCCGCTCAGACAGGGCCTGATAGGCATATCAGCGAGCGATCTGAGCTTCTTTACGAGCGCAAGCTTCGTATGGAGATCTTAGACACTCTGAAGAAAATTCGCGCCCAAAATGCGACGCTCTCTCAATCTCTCAGAGAAGCTCAAGAAAATTACGAGTCTCTTGACAGTGTCCTGAAAGCTCAACATATAGAGAAGGAGGAGCTCCGCGACGAGATCAAAGAATTATCTCAGAGAAATTTCACCTTGTACCAACATAACAAGCTTCTTGTAAACCGAGATACCGTTTTGCAAGAAGAGATTTCGTCTCTCATGACAAAATCTCAAGCAGACGACTGGATGCGCGGCGTTTTGGAGGAAGAGCTTCGGAAACAGCGATCGAAACAAGGCTCTCCCGATAACAACTCTTGCCATCCTCATGATATCTCTACTCGTTCCCATGTCCACCAAATCAGCGTCCCCGCTATCACTTTGGAGCACCAGGGTCCCTTACGAGCGCAGCTTGTGGCTGCCCAGGATAAATTATATATCACACAACGATGCCTCGAAGTTTCCGAGAAGCAATGCGAGGAGCTAGAGAATAGAGTCTCGAGCCTTCAGCGTAATATGACCCAGTGCCTGGACTCTTCTGCACAAGCCTTAGAACTGGAGCGAGAACTACGAGCGGAGGTCGAGGAAAATTCTCGCAGTCTGGCAGAGGAAAATTCTCGTCTCCACAATAAAATTCAGGATCTGCAAAAAGCAGAGGGACAGAACGACACAGCAGTTCCAGACATCGATCCTGCTCTCGATGGCGTCCCTGACGCTCTCAACGATACGATGAAGAGGAAGGAATCTTTGACGCACGCAGCTGTGCTATTCGAGCCTCATATATCTCATCATGGTCTATGCGGGGACGTACAGAACATAAGTGTAGACGTAAGGAATGTTACTTTGTCATTCGAAGCGGGCGGTGAAAGTGCTCTCAAAGCGCGACATCGAGGAGTATTATTCAGCCAACGATTTCGCGTATCCTCTACAAAGGTGAGAACGTGCTGTTATCACCCATTTCGCAGTTATTGACCGACGAGCTCTTCAGAAAACATTACAAAGAAGATCTACAGCGGTATTCTCGCACTCTGCCTCATTTTCTCCAATGGCTACACCAACAGTTACTGGTGATCTGCCTAGCATGTCCCAATCGGTCATGGGCGACACCTCTCCTCCCGCATCACCGCGGCGAACCGTGACACCGGTGAATAGTGACTATAACATCACAAGCTCATCTGCCACCGCATCCACACGTTATTCACGGCCCACACTCTCGGGCACCTCCGATCCTTTAGCTGCAGAAGCTCATATTCCTACTAAGTGTGATTCTGTTGTTCTCAAACCTTTGCAGTTGGTTCCTTCTGTTGATGTGACATCCAAACGCCTGACCTTACATGCTCCTTCTCGGCCGATGTCTGTCGTTGAGCATTCGCCAATCTTTCCTCCTGCACCCCCGTCTACGCCCAAGAAGGATCAGACTACTCAAAATAAATCAAGTCATTGGTTTCGAGACGGTTTTACAGCTTCCGCAGATTATCCGTGCACTCCTGATTCTTCTTCTTCTACCCTGGTTGCATCTTCTCCAGCATCAGCAAACATCGGCCAGGGGAAGTCCAGCCTGATAGCTACGACTCTTTCGAAAAAGCCTTCGCTCGATTCCAAGCTCAAAGCGAGGACTACTCTCTTCGTGAGTAGTTCTTTCTGTCAGATTTGACTTGAATTTTTGGCTGACAGCGGTTGCAGCTTGACATGTACGGGGAGCGCGAAAAATACCAACTAACAGACTCCATCGCAACAAGTATTACACACATTCAAGTTCTCCCTTCTTCCACCCACATGCGAAGAGCATCCAAAGTGCTAGTGAGTCACAATTCATCATTTGAAAATTCGGTGGTTTGATATCCAAATGCTCTCAGGCTAGCATCGCCAAAAGAACTGGAATTGGCGGTTTTGAAGACTGGTTTGTTGTATGATCCGTGTATTTTTAATAATGTATACTCTTCAGCTTCACTGTGTGGAGGAGCTGTCAGTTTTTGCGAGTCTCGCATCCCCATCGTCATCTGTTTTCCCCAGTGGTTCGGCACTTTTTTTGCACCGGCGTCTAAGATTAGGACAAGAGTGCAGGAAACTTGGCTATGATTTTTTTTTGATATTAACAACGGAAAGCCACTGGGCGTGGTAGGCGGAAGTGTTTAGCTGGTCTCTTTATATTGCTACAAAGTATCAGATGGGGACTCAGAAGCCCAACACAGAAACATTTGAAATATTGATTTTCACTCCACATTCGGAACTAGATAGGGGTTATTCTTCCTGACCCTTCTCAACAGAAGATTCCAGGATGGCGACACGCTCCCTTCAAGAACCTATGTACAAGTCTTTGGATAATTTATTTTACACGTTTGTTCAAAATTTATTTTAGGTATTACGAGTCTGCACGCGTGCGTCTAAGGTATCTTGAAGGACAGGTCACGTTCAGCGACGAAATAACCGTCGGCGGCTAGTCACTCAAAAGCGACCATGCCCTTGTCCATAACCAAGTGGCCGTCTAATACTTTCTAACACTGGTGCAAGCACACTTTGAACTTGTTTTGTTTTAAAGGTTCCACTGCTCATCATCCCTCAGGCCCTGCACCCACTTCGCGCCACATTACTAATCTACAATTCAAGTATGTGCCAAGCAAGGTGTGGTGGTCCGCAACAGTGGAGCCTAGTTCTGAAAGTAACTCATAAATAATCATGATCAGTGAGAGAGGCGCGTCGAGGAAGCGCTTATTCAGCGCTTCAATCTCGCTTCGACCGCACACAGCCACACACTCACCTTCGATAAACCACCGGGTTGATAATGTCGTCGAACGGAACGGAAACGGCTGTCGTTGCTATTCCTACTAAAAAAACTAAAATCAAGAAACTGAGGCCAGCCCGAAAGCAAGTCAAGCCCGGCGATGTTGAAAAGAAGGAGACTCCACAAACAGGAAAGGAATACAGTCAGTTTGTTGGTCTTCTCTTTTAAACAGTTCGACGATTGACATATTTATGCCTAGACATTTGGTACAACAAATGGGCTGGTGGTGACAGAGAAGATAGCTACTCAAAGTGAGCTTCACTTGGCCCGGGCACAAACAGTACCTTACCGTATTTCACTTCAAGCAAAACCAAGTCCCAAACGCGCTGTAATATCAAGCTGGACTCTGGCCTGACTCGCGCCAACACAACTGGGATGAAATACTGCTGTTTATTTTTCGCCCGCGGCTGTTGTCCTTATGGCTGGGAATGCGAATACCTGCACACGCTTCCAGATCCATCCACTGCACTACCAGACAGTTCGAAAGATTGTTTTGCGAGAGACAAGTTCGCAGACTATCGTGATGATATGGGTGGTGTCGGGAGCTTCAACCGTCAGAACCGGACGTTATATGTTGGGAGAATCAAAGAGACCGGCACTGGACTAGAGACGGAGGAGGTGGTCAGAAGACACTTCAAAGAGTTTGGTGAAATTGAGCATGGCACGTTTATCCTTTTTTTTTTTGTTTCGAATACTCTTTCTTAAACTATACTGTAGATGACTCGGAAACAGGGTGGGCTGTCAAGGTGTTGCAATACCGCTCCGTTGCTTTCGTCACCTACAAATCTGAATTCCACGCTCAATTCGCTAAAGAAGCAATGGCGTGTCAATCCCTCGACAACGACGAAATACTGAACGTCCGATGGGCGACCGAGGATCCTAACCCAGTTTCCAAAGTGAACGAAAAGCGTCGTTTAGAGGACATGGGCCAGGCTGTAATTCGCGAGAAGATGGATCCCAGAGTGGTGGATGCCATGCGGACCATTAGGGCCTTGGAAGATGGTGATGTACTCGACGAGGATGGAAATCTTCTCGAAAGTATTCCAATGGACGCGGATGAGGAAGACGACGAAGGCTCCGACCGTGGAGCTAAGCGACGGAAACTCGATGTAGACGATCGAGTTTCGATTTCCCCACCTCCCCAACAACAACCGCCAAAACTTACAGGTTTACTTAGTGCTGATACTATGGACAGCCTTAAGTACTTCTCAGAAATTCGAAAAAGGAATGGCATTCAACCTTCAACCGCAGTTCTAATAACAAAACCATCTGCAGGGCTTGGTCTTGAGGACTATGGTAGTGATGACGAGGATTGAACACTTGTAAATAGAACATGAACATCTGTATGAAAAAATAACGGGATCCAGAGAAGGAGAGGAAATTGAAACGGTTACCCTGATTAATTTATATTTTTGACAAAGTAATGTAAGTACATGTTCTCTTCGAGTCTTCTGTATCTTTACACGTTATTTTTGTACCAGTATTTCATACCAGTCTTCTCTTCGTAATGCTTCAATACCTGGGCTACCCCACTTGCTTGCAGATATCTATTTGCCATCAGCATCTACCAACCCTATCAGTACACAACTCATTAAAGAAATACAGCACCCACTATAAGCCAATATCTTAGAGCGCTCCATCCTGCCGCTTTATGAATCATCATCCAGTGCTGATCAACAAAATCTATGGTTCCAACAAGATAGTCTTGAATGAACCGTCTCCTGTTGACATCAAGGTTAGTTACTTCGTTCCTCGTTCTCAAGACTCGATACCTGTTCATCATAATCCATCTCCCCCACAGCGCATGCATTACTTTGCATTCGTCACTTATATCTTCATTCTCAAAAATTTCAGCCTCCCGATCTAAAACGAGCCAGGATAGTACCCCAAACTCATCTAAGGGTAAAAGACCAAGAAGATCATACAGGTATGGTCCCCCGGAACGACAACTATATTGTATGACAATCTTGCCATCGTCTGATGTTGCGGGGAAATAGGGATACTGAGCAGCGGGACCCAGAGGATCATTCGCTGGAGGTGGAGGTGGGTATCGTGAGTCTAATGTTGACGGAAGCGCTTCTTCTGCAAATTTAACCGATCGACCTCGAAAAGGTAAAAAAGCAATTGAGTTCAAGGACGGAGATGAAACGTCAAAGAGTGGTGGAGACATGGCTGGAGTAGGAGTATTGGGCACTAGGGTAGCTGGGGACATTCGAACCTTGACTGCCACATCGTCATCCGAGTCGAGCTCACTCTCCAACGTTAGACTGGTGACTGATTGATTTCCGGGAACTTCCTGCGCTTCGTGTACTGTTGTGTCTACTCGTACAGCTTCCCTTATCGATGCGTAAGGAAAGTACGGAGCGATAGGCCGTCCTCGTCCTGTATGAGACGTCGAGGGCACTGGAAATGACAGTATTAAACGCCACTGCAAGGTGAATCCATCAGCTAAAAACCAAGCTTTCACGTATAGAAGAAGAAACCTCATGTTCTCTTTCCTTGAGCCACAAAATTTCGATTCCGGAATGATACCACTGGATGTGACTATCAAGCATTTGCCTTGAATCAAGTCGGCCGAGGATACGACACAGAGGACAGCTCCAAGAATCAAGGGAAAAGCTCCATCTACTTTGATCAGATGTAGCACGAAGCAAGACTCGCAGAACAACTTCATCTAGAGGTGACCCGGCGTGACTGGTCTGGAATGATTTTTTGAACGCAGTACGAAGATTACGCCGTAAGAAAGGAAGATTACGCGGAGAAAGCTGGGGTAAGAACGGTTTGATTGCTTGAATAAGTGCAGTCGATGGCACAGGCATTGACTCTATACCGATGCTGTCTCCAATCACATCTACGTCAGAGTCTCTACTGTCTTCCTTGGATTCGGATTCAGAACCGGGAACAGACTCTTCCTGATCGTCATCGAGTTCTTCCCCAGTATTCCCCTCGTCGCTACTGATTGTAATATGACCTCTTGGAAGAGCCACTGCAGAAGTCTTTCGAGCGAATAATTTAGGTTGTATGATATCCTCATCTGAATTATTAACAGGCGACGAGGGTGGATCTAGATCCATGCCGTCTGAATCAGAATCTGGGTTCCTGAGACGACCGTCCTTATCCATCCAAATTCCCTCAGGCTGTTGTGGTGCGCGCTTACGACTTGCTTTCCTATAGTGGGCTCCAGACTTGGCCAAGAGCGTTCGCCTGCGGACATTGTTACTTCCTATACCAACAGTGTCCCTCTTGGCCCTCTTAGCAAGACTGGAAATGTTCGGTTGCGAGGAAGCACTATCTCTTTGCCAATAACTGCCTGAAGGGAGAGTTTTGGCTGGGAAAGGAATGTGAGGCGTCGGAAGATGAGTGGATCGTGGATGGCGCCTTCGTGCGAAGTCATCTCCAATTGCACTTGATGGACTTTTCTGGGAATATGACACAGGGAAGCTTTGCCTTCTGTTTGGTAGGAAAACTCGGTCTACGATATCAAGATAGGGTTCAAAATAGTCTGTTCAAGACTCACCATTTGGGCTCCGCGGTTGCTCGAAGACATGTCGATGGCGATTCTGTTGAATTTGAAAGTCCTGCTTACGAGCTCCTGGTTGGCTGTGGGAAAAACGGTTGGACAGTGTAGAAGAAGCAAACGGTCTATAAGGTCTTGAAGAGGGTGGATCCCTTGCATCCGTTGACATCGTTGGCTTGGAGTAATATGAGAATCCAAAGTGCAATGGGGTGTATCGGTCACGTACGTACAAAATAGTGCTATGTAAGTGCTTCTGCCCGAACAACTTCAAACTTCAATTTCATCACATCAACAAATTAAACATCTGGATATTCGATAGCTGGGGAATATTACCTGTATATTTTATTTCAACCATTCAAGTGAATACGGGTTGTATGACAATGTATATAGTGGTCCGAGAGTTTATGTAGATGACCAAGGAAAACCAGCCCTTACGTACGACGCCTAATTATAACGGGGCAAAATTTTTTGAAAAATCTGCTTTGACCTCTTAGATTATACCACGGATGTGTTATGCACGATGCGGGTACCACAAATTACTTGACTACTACGAGACTAAAGCCCAAGATACGCGAGAAACATATTCAGTGAACCTCTGATTGATTCAGTAAAGGGAACTTGGGGGAACTTAGGCTTCAACCTCCGATATCTCTTGCTTAGTACAATCTGCACATCATCGTCTCACTGAAGGTACAAAGCATCTACCATGTATTGTGTGGTCCGAAACAGGGTATTGATTAAAATAATGTATAATGTCCCGAGCTGTAAGAGTTACAAGGAAAGCGCTGGTCCAAACGCAGCGATATGCAAGATCAGTATGTGAGTTACTTCATCAACGAACGCATATAGAATATTTTACGATAGATCATTAGATGGACTTGCAAATCGAGCAATTGAACGTGATTTCGTCCCGGAATAGTGCAGCTGTTATATAAGGGTTAGCCGGATGAGTCGCGTAGAGCACACAAGCAACATACGGAGAATGACTAGTGCGAGCAAGAAAGCTACAATGACAACGTAGACAAACGTATATTTTGCGACCTATGGTAAATAGTTAGTCAGACACGAAGATAACTCTGGAAATACGTACAATCCAACGCCGTGTCCGCTTCTGTTTTGTGGAGTACAATGGGGCACGTATTTGTTTAGAAGGACGGAGCCACACTATAGATGTGTCAGTTTAATCATCAAATAGGAAAGGAACTACCCACAGAGCATGGTCGAGTGAATTTGGTTGACGAAGGGTATGAGGATGGGTGGAGTTAGCGCAATGAGCAAAATGTGACCCAGCAAGAAATCTGAGCTCCAGAGCGACATTTCCACAATCTTGACGATAAATTCTCTGGCAGGCTGGGAGATAGCTGATGAACCAAGCCCTCTGCCATACCATTTACCAGTCCACCATGCGCGATTCGTCTCGTCATGTTTGTATTCACGAGTCAAGAAGACTGCGATAAGAATCTTCTGGATCGTTCTTTGAATAGCAATGATACAGATAACCCCAAGCACAGCATGGGAGGCATCCCAGAGTTCCAAAAACCACTTAAGAACTTATCAACAACGGGAAACCTGAAGTGTGGAAACAAGACGTACAAGGAATTCGAAAAATGCTATGATTCCCAACAAGGCCAAACAATGAGCGATTGCAGCCATGACAGATGCAAACTTGGTCCATGAATCCATCATCGGCCCAAGCAATAAGGAGATGAAGAAAAGTGCTAATAACACGGCAGCGTTCCAGACGATGGGTCCAAGGGCAATAACAGCAATGCGGATTAACGGGCTAGGGGGTTGGTTGCCGTTGCTGTCAGGGAACGATTTCACAAACATATAGGCGACGATGAAGATGATCGAGACACAAATGGGCCAGATAATCTCTGAAAATATGACCGTCTTCCAACCAGCACGAGGAACGTCGCCCGAAAGCTTTTCCGAAGGATGTCCCAATTTCTTCTTCTTGTATCCGGTGATCATGGTACGTGAAAGACGACAATATCCATACCAACTGCTAGCCTTTGTTCTTGAGTTTCCACGAGACATCCAACGAAGGAACTCTCGGTAATCGATGATGAAGTCGACGAAAGAAAATTGGTGAGGATTGAACAAGAAAGGGGCAATACAGAGGGAGAAAATGGAAATCCAGAAATAGATCAAATGCGGTATCCAGATGGTCATAGTAGCGTAGAGGAGCAGCAGCAAATTTCTCATTCCCATGTAAATGCTGGGGCCGGCAAACCGGGAATAGAGAATGCTGAAGTTTATTCGGGTTGTCGCAAATCCACGACCAGTAGCAATGTAACGGGCGCCACCAAACGTCAGGTTACTCAATATCGCCTGTGAGTAGATTTGCGTCGAGAACACTTCGAAAATGGGTGACAGGGATAGGAAGTGCTTCCCCAAACGCATTATTGCCTTTCCAGTTCCACGTTCGACCAGTTCTAGAACGAAGGGTCAGTAACAAGTTAATGATCCTGTACGGAAAATTCACCTTGCAGGAACAGAGGGAGGAATGCAATGAAAAACACCAAGAAAATGGAAACGATACAACGCTTGATCCAGTCAAACACCGGCTGCAGATTGTAGCAACCAGGCTGACCACCAATAACATTGCCTGATGAATCAACCTTGCAAATAAGAAGTTGCTTGTTAAGAGTTCCGAGATACACCACTAAATGAATAGAAAATGAGCTGAGATCAAAAAAAAGGAGAATCAGGACGTACACGTGAGCATGAAAATTTGAATTGAATAAATGACGAGGATGTTATTGATATGGAAACCGGGGTGACCGTAGTAAAAAGTGAGGAATCGGTCGATAGGAAGCTGAGTCCCCAGATAGTAGTACTCTCGACTCAGCATCTGCTCACCCATACCAGTTCCAATCTTGGTCTGGAAGTTCAAGATAGTACCGAAACCAAGATCACGACCTTTACCACATTGGTAATACTCCGAATGTTTGATACGACCACCACGACCAAAAGCATTCATACCAGCGAAGATATCCTCGTTTAAGTGTAATCCCTTCTGAGCTTTGGATACTCCTCCTCGAGTGTTCATAAACGTGGCGTTGAGGAAATCGGGATGTCCGTAATGAAGCTTTCCACCGATCCATGCTAATGCGCGGGCTGTCATGGTACCGAATGTCTGTTCCTTCCCGGCAGCAATATCACCAAGCACACCAATGTTTTCTGAAAAGATGTATTCACGAGTACCGACGATGGCTACCGGAGCTTTCTTGAACTCTTTGTGTCCCCATTGCGCGTAGGGACTCTGGCTAGATACAGAGTATTCTTCAAACTCGCCGAGGATGTTTCTGATCTTTAGACATTCCTCGAGGTAGTTATCTTGGTTAGCGTCGATTAGTTGCAGATACTCTCCTCGGTAGAAAATGATGGCGTGGTTTTGATTATCGGACTTTCCGTCACCAAGAATAGGATTTCCAGGCAATTCGACACGGAACTTCGGTTTCCTTTTGCCAGTTGCCTCATCTAGCTCCGAATGACCATCGATGAGAACCGAGAACAACCTCGCTTCACTCCCTTTGGGTCCAGGCTCCTCATCAAGGTAGGCAATCTGTAAGTCGGGGTAGGCGCGTAATAAGAATTCAGCATTCTCCTGCTCCTCTTTATTGAATTTGGAGAAGCGCTGCATGGATATCGCAAATTTGAATTTACGCCTCGACATTCTCTCCAGTTCTCGCTCTAGTCGTTCAGTGTTACCGCCAAAGTTGTGAACTATGTCCGGATTCTCTACGCGATAGAGGAGTTTAATCGCCTTGGAGTAGTTCATCATTCCCGAGACAGTTCGGTAAAGAGTCTGAGCTCGCAAGGAAGCCCAAATTCGAGTACGCAAAGTGTATTCTGGCGATGAGGTTTTGAAACCAATGCAGTAAAAGGGAAGATCATCAGCTTTGGAACCTTTCTCGTTAGGGCCTGGTATACTGCCAGTATCACCATCGATCTCTTCTGCCAAGATCTTGGTATCCTTCACGAAATTGTCCCATTCGACCGGGTGCAATTGTTTAAGATACTCTAGCATTGTGACGCGAGTGTTTTGATCTTCCTCGCGGATGATCTCTCGAAGGCTGAGGAGAATCTTTTCAGAGTAGTGAGGAACGAGAACGGTGAACGTGGGCATGGCATCAACAGGAAGCGGCTCAGGAATTGCGGTAGTAAGCGAGGAAGCAAAGAACGATATACGACGCTCAGCTTCGCCACCAGGGGGGAAGAATGTTGCATTGTTGCCAGTTTGATTAGTGAAGAAGGGAGGAGCACGAAGTGTCCTACGTCCATCAGCGCCATCGACTTGATGATAAAGAAGGCGTTGTACGTGGTCGATAGACAGCAAGTGTTCTCTGTACATTGAGATGATCACTGCATTCCAGATTTGAGAGACTAAAACCTATATACACGACAGTTAACATTGAGTATTGACTCTTGGGGTAACTGGACCCACCTTTGGCTTGTATTTTACCTCCATCTCCCCCGTGGCGAGCAATTTTGCATAAATTCGCTTTGGCAGTCTTGTGAAGATATCTTTCCAAGGAGTCCAAATACTCAGACCTAGGCTGAAGCTACGCCCGATACTGAACACCACAGACCAGATAATGTACCAGAGATACGTATCCAAGAAGAACAATATTAGATCCATCAAATACATGATGGCCAGCGCAAACGGAACCTGGTTGGAACAAAGCGCGGTACCAAAGAGTCTATCGTTGCAGCCCTGTACTTTAGTCCGTGCCATAACAGCGATAGGAGAGGAGAAGGAAGTGGTCAGGAAGAAATATGATTCAACAAATTTGCAGCTGAAAATCAAAATCCAGAGGATGATAGACGCAGTCCTGGCGGTACGTTCCAACGCAGGGTAAGAGGCGGTGAAAGTCTGTGAAGCCATATATTTTCTGGCCTTTCCCGCGACACGGTCACCAAACATGCGGCCTGAGGGAATTAGACCGAACGCAAGAGTGACGACCACCGATATAAAAAACTGCACGATTCCAAGTATAAGAGGTACTTGGTTGAGATCCGTTCGACCGTCTACCGAAGCGATATAGAAAGTGGGTCCCGCTGTGAGCGCTAGAATGACCAACAGAATGATGAGCCGGGTGGTTAGGTGCGAAGCGTTGTTCCAAGTTGTGGGGATGTAGCTGAATTCAGCCAAAGTAGCGAGAATCATGATACCAGTAGAAACAGCACCTCCAAGAGCGACAGCAGACCATTGCATTTGTGGGGAGGGAGAAGTCGTGTTCTTTGGAGCATAAACTTTGGGCGAATTGAAAGCTGTGTAGAAATAGTACAAAGAGATATGAAGGATCCAAATTCGATTGAAGTTGACAACGAGGTGCAAGGTTGATCGCTTTTCAAAGTAAGTTTTGAAAAAGACTCGGTTCCAATCAACGCGACCGAGCTTCATGAAACGTTGAGCAGGAGCAAGATCAACAAGTCGGCTCTATCAGGCCGAACGTATCGTTAGATATGCCTGTAATGAGAATTAATGAACGCACATTGTCATTCAGGACTATTTTGGACAATCCTTCAGGATACCAGAACAACTGGTTGATGTCATCGTATCCTATAATCTGGTCATGATCCTTTTCCTTCCTCACAAATTTTCCATCCACGACCTCGTAGCCTTGATCTCGCATGAAGCGATACAAAGGTTTGATCACAGTGTTCAAGTACAGACCCTCCTGCACAGGTTCAACCCTGTTCTGGCATTCAGGACTTCGGTAGTAGTCGTCTGCACATTTGAATATGAAGCAAAGCGTTTCGGGTACAAAACGAACGTTCCCGCCTTCACCCCAGCAAAGCAGAAATAGCGCTATCTGTCGCAGCCGGTCATATTGGGACATGTTATTCATGGCATTTCGCCACCGGTTCAGAGCAGAATCAAGATGCTTGCTTTTTCCGCCTTGACCTTTGACAGATTTCAACCGCTGAAGACCAGGATTTTGCGACTGACCAACGGCGTCGTCAAGGTTTAGCTGAGCAGCAAAATACCATTTCCGATAGTTTGCGTGCTGACCGCCGATGTAGTCAGCGTGTAGCGTCAACAAGGCTTGATTAGGTGTCATGCGGGAAGCCCGTGAATCGAGCAAATGCATGAGAAAATCAAACTGCGGTGCAGAGCATGATTATCAAAACCGGAGCGAGAAACGAAGTCGTAAAAACGAACGAACCATGTTGCGCATAGAGTCCCTCTGAAAACCAAACTTTTGAGTCAAATCGATGAACACGTCCTCGATTTCCTCTGTCGACATGGGTATTTGACGGTCTGCAGACCAGGCAGGATATGGCTCGCCGGAACCAAGACCAGGATCGGCAAAGGGAGAAATACTGGGATAGCTGGAATGGGAGTCAACGGATGCTGCATATTGTTGATTGTAATCCGAGCCAGCTAAAGTACAAGATAGAGGTGAGCCAGGTTGCGAGTGCCACACTGATGGTACTGACAATTATTATTTTGGTCATAATAAGCAGGGGCACCAGCTAAACGAGTAGTGCTTGAGTTTTGAGAGCCATAAGGATCATTCGGTGAAGCCTCCGGTTCACCGTATCGAGGTTGGGAATAAGAAGACGGGGGAAGGCCGTAAGGTTGCTGTTGTCTACCAGGGCCTGAAGGTGGATTGGCAAATGGGTTAGTCTGGCCATAGCCAGGGTTACTCATGGCAGAAAGAAGAAAAAGGTGACGATGGGAGTGAGAAGAAGAACAAAAGAATGGATGAGTTTTTGCGTCGAGCGATACGTCAAAAGAGAAAGGATATGTGGGAGAACGGGCACCGTTGCGTAGCAGATGTCGCTACCAATTTGAGAAATGAGCACGTGTAATTATTGATTAGTAATCTAAATAATTCAAATTACAAGCGCGGTGTGATGCCGGTTTACTTCAATGAGTTTACCTGCTTTCGCCGGATCCTCAAACGATTGTGCCCTGTATCCAAACACAGACCTTACAGAAGATGCGATACACCATTATGTCCCATCGCTGGCCTGCCTTTGTATCCGTCAACTCGCGTCATATCCGGATCAAATTTCCGGAGTCGCGTTAAACTACGCGCCTCCTCTGGACAACACCGAATTTGATATTTTGAAGGCACTAATACCTTCCTATACTGAGGATTCATTCAATTTATCAGCGGTTGACCCATGTCTTTGGGCTGTTCTCGTCCAAATCTATGGCTTGTCGCTTCCCAAGATTTTCCACACATACCCTATTGCTCTCGCAAATACCCACCTTCCTCTTTTACAGAGTATATCCTCTACACCTACCTTCTCCCTTATCACAATTCTTGAACTACCCGGCTGCCCTCAGCTTACAGATGATACGTTGACAACTATCAGGTCGCTTCACACTTTGGCCGCCTTCGACGCGTCGGAGACTATGATCTCATCTTGGGGATTGAAAAAGTTGATGATGCCTGTACTTATCATTGACGATGCAGAAGACACGAAATCAGGTCCGCTGGGTCTTCGTATCCTTCGTTTGCGGAATTGCAAAGCTATTGATCACACGATCTTCACATCCCTCCGAAAACTGCTGTTTCTTTCAGTGATTGGTACGTCCTCTTTAGATACTATATCATCCCTTCACCAATTCATCTCAGATTTACGCGGAACTAGTTGTGATCCTTCCTCTATTCCTTTGCCTTATAGACAATGGTCTTCCGCTGATCCTGAAGAAGCAATACGTCGGTCGCTATACCATCCTACTCCCCTCACCGAAAGCATGTCCTCATTACGGAAACTGACTACCACACTCGCCTCCGCCACGACTACTTTCCAAATTCACGTCGACTCAGTCAAGGGTCGCTCTGCACACCAGACAAAAGTCGACAGTTTTATGGGAAAGTGTCAGACATTTCCAGCCGCAGCCGCGGTAGAGAAGGATCCTGACCCATACATAAAGCAACATCTTCATCGTACCGCTACTGCAGTAGGAATTCAAGATAAATCATTCACATTCACTCCGAGCGCCATAGTATCACATCCTCCCCAGCCCGCGGATGTGAATCAGTCCGGGAACGCCGAACAATTACCTGGCTATATGCACTCCATAGCAGAACGAGAATCGCGCCAGTTGGCTAAAGTCCGAAAGATACGCAATTTTTATGCTCCTGCAACTTGTTTGTTTAGCCTCTCTGCTGTCACTAAGCAGAGATATTCTGCCGAAAAATACTATGCGGAGTATGCTATGCGGGAACAACGTCGAGAAAGGTCTTCTTTACCTTCAAGCTCGCGCCGTGCGATCTGGTCAGAGTTCGACAATTCCGACCGGTTGAAGAAAAAACGTAGACTGACAAATAAAGAAACAACGACTACCCAGTCTCCCTCAGAGCCTTTCTTATTAATGCTATACCGTACTCCGCCGCCGTGGCGTCACGCAGAACCTCTTGCTCCCGCTGCAATGCATCATCAGAAATCCAATCGACCCCCTACCTCCCGCCCTGCCGATGTCACGAATGCTGCCACTGTCAATAAATCGCGTGTTAAACTGCGGATGGTCGCAGACTTGCAAGTTGGTGTAGGTACTGCTGCACGCAAGAGAAGACTTGGAGATCCAATGGCTAGCTTCGATGGCGCCAAATCCTCTTACGATGAAAGCACTAGACCCCGCAGCAAAGACGCCACGACAACATCCCGACCGATTCTTCGAGGGAAAAATCCTTTCAGGCGTTCGAACACGGAAGCCATGGTTAAGTCAACTTTCTCCAAAGGTGGTTCTACGGACCCGGTGTTAGTGGACTCATCAAGCAAAGAAGGAAGGGAACGAACTCATCCATCATCGATAACCACGACACAGTCTAGACAGAAGTCACCAACGTACCCTAGACCGTTTCTGAAACCGATATCGAGCGTACGCGTCCCTGAACTTCCCCCGGAAGAGATGAGAAAGCTGAAAGAATCCATGGTGAAGGAACCGCCTTCTGATTCTGTATCGAGGAAGTCTCTGCTAATTGGGACAGATATTCGTCGACCGACAGCCGACGCTCCCAGCTCCCGTAAACGCAATCCGGATGGAAACTTGAAGATGATGCAGCTTCCAGCAGATGGAAAATTCTTCAGATCCGGAACGGGAGCTAAGGCAGAGCGCAAGATGGTATTTGATTGGAAATCCTGGGGAAGTACTTGAATGACATGCTCTTACTTAATGTATCGATGACTGCTGCTTTTATGTTCTTATTCATATGTTGCTGTTGAATGTTGCTGTAATAGTGTTAATATATAAATGTCGATCCGCTTTCAAAGCGCTCTGCTTCCCTTTTCTGTTACGATTGCGTCACAAGAAAAATTCTTCCCTTCACTAGCATCTCGCACCACTTTCAACTTTATATCCTACCGGGGAAACTCTGAGAAAATTGGATATTGAGGACCGATGCCTACATGGCTTTCTAAAGAGTTAATAATGACACGTCTCGCTTCAAAGCGTCACTGTCTTCGAACTCGCAATGCCTTCCAGTCATTCAGCCTGGACAACAGGTTACTGCCAAGTTCAAGGTCGCAATCCCTATCATATCATCGCCAGCTGTCAGCTTGCTCTTCGCGAAAGTCATCAAATCATTCAGATATTTCGATGCCTTCACCGGTTTATCCTCATCGCCCGTTCACGTTTCATATAGCCACCAGCTGGGCAGGAAAACCATCCACGGGTGATGATAGAGTCACAGATGACCAGCCTTTCCCGCCCGAGAGTCCAATAGGGCGTTGGCGGGAAGAAATGCTTGACAGAGACATTGGTCTAAAGAAGAAACGTAGAGGCAAAGACTGGGTTCAGGATGCGGGAGAGGACTTTTTCTACGTACAAGAGGTATGCAAGCTTCATTATATCTCGTTTTTATCAATTAATCTACCTTCCTAGATGCGAAATGGATCGGTAGGTATGCGTTCGTTTACGGCCGTCTCTGCCTGGTCGTATTCTATGTGTGCTCATGATCTGTCAGGGTGCAGCGTTTGGTCTCGCAGACGGGGTTGGAGGGTGGATAGAAAACGGAGTCAATCCTGCGTTATTCTCGCAATCCTTAATGTACCACGCACATCGATATTCACGAAATGCTTGGGCCGGAGAACCAGAGATTGATCCGACACTCGACTATGAAGAACGGGAACAAGTAGAAGGATGGGAGCTCACTCCATACCACTGTTTAGATCTGGCGCTAGGTGGCGTTCTCCGAGAAAGATATGTTCAGGCCGGTACGCTATACCCTACCTTTTTGAGGCTTCTTCTAATGTCCTCATACCTTATAGGTTCAAGTACGGCTTGTTTACTGACACTCAACTCCTCCTCTGGGTTATTGCGTTCCGCAAAGTCAGTTATGACATGGACCAGCTCAAAAAAAGCTCTGAACTTTCTGTTTCAGTTTAGGCGATAGTGGCTACTCTATAATACGGTCGTCGAACGTTATCTACAAGGAGAAAGTACAGACCCATTTCTTCAATTGTCCAAAGTATGTTGTTGTTTTACTTGTAACTGCTGCGCGAAATCTGAATCTACGGACAGGCAGTTGACGAAGCTTCCTGCAAACCCTGGTCGCAAATTCGCTCGGGTCTGTATAGATTCACCCAAAGAAGCTAACACACATTCGATCAACCTACGCGATGGAGACCTTGTTGTCGCTTATGTACGTGTCTTAATTTCTTTGTACATCATCCAACAAATTGAAGTGTATCAACAGACCGATGGTTTCTCCGACAATGTTTTCCCATCGGAAATGCTATCGATATGCTCCCTAGCAGGACGAAAAGATGCCACGGAGGATGAGCAAGTGCAAAGTATGGCCGATAACCTAATTTTATATGCACGACAGTGCATGATGGACAGGCGGAGAATCAGTCCTTTTGAAAGTAAGCTTCACGATCTTTTCTTTCTGTCTTGTTAAAACTTGCTTGTAGGGGAAGCTGCCAGAGAAGGGATGTTCTTCCGCGGAGGGGTGAGTCGCTCTGTGTTATCATGTTTGGGTCGACTTAATCACTCACTGTCATTATCATAGAAAATCGATGAGTGAGTAACCTCCAGTATCGCACTTCTCTAATACTCATTGATCATCTTCTTCCTGATAGTGTGACCGTCGTCGTTGCGCTCGTACGGGAGACCTCGTAGACATGCAGGTATAATATCAATAATTAATTGAGACCATCGATTGACGACATCAAGACGTTCTTCTTACTGACCTTTGCGGATAGAACACCTGTAGACCTCTGTATACATTAATCGCCTTTGCGGTAGTGGCATATAATAATCCTAAGCCTCATGATAATCGTGCCAGAGAAGTGCAGTACCGCGAAAATATGAAATTTATCTTGCGGATAAGATTCTAGTCGATAAACGAGCCAGTGTACAGCATATACTGTCCATACTTGCACTCCGTTGCCTGATATACCTGGTCCCTCTCACATTCCGAGCTTCGCCGGCTATTAGGTGTAATAATCTATCTATCTCAGTCCGTAGGGTCTATAGTAAGGTTATCGAGTAGGCCGGTAATACTATAGCAAGCTTACATACTCATCGCCTCACAAGCCAGCAGCTTCGAGCATTTTGAGGAAGTTCGGTGTTCCCAGACCAGCTATTCGGTGTAAGCACTGGTAGGAAATGTGATCTTCGATCCGGTGAAGTACTTACTAATTGGGTCCCATCTGATTATGAATATAGATAAGCGAAATAACGGCGACTCAGATATTGCAGTACTCACCCGGTAGTCGCGTTGAAGCCGCCTGTACCACCTATGAGAGGAAAGAGTTGTCAAAGTTCGGAACCGGACATCCAATGAGACACCTACACCCTGCATTTGGCAAGCCAGCTGTGATGTCGGTGAATATTTGAGTATTGTTGTAAAGGCTGAGTCGGAGCAATGAGGATGGTTTTTTCATGAATACACACTTCACTCACAATGGGTTAAGGAAACCTAGCACAGGCTTTCCTGCAGATATCAAACGATCGTTGACAAGAGCCACCATACTCGCAAAGATAGGTCCAGAGCAAGAAGTTCCGTTAATGTAGACAGTCTCTCCCCCAGTGACGATCTCGACATTGTGTGATTGGGCAGCAATGTCGGGGAAACCACGTCCACTGGCGTTGAACAGGCCAGAGTAAATATTGCCAAGATTTTCGAGGAATGGTGCGACAGCTTGTTCTTGATAGGATGGTCGAGCAAAGTAGCCGGAGAAACCTAAAGTAGCACATGAAATTGGGAAACGGAGATAAAGAACTGATAACGACCCCCGCTACTGAAATTTGTGGATAATTCAGGATTGATGGAGTATGTCCCACCCACAGAGGTAATATAGGGACAACCTCGATTTGGGCGTCAATGGCACTCCATTTTCGAATATTCGTGTTGTGCTCACCTCCCGGGAAAGCCGGTAGAAACTCCGTGCAGGTGTCATCTAGAAACCAGCATTAATTTGGAAGGTAAAAGGAACGGAATTAGAATGAGAGAAAATTGGACCATCCAACTTGGTTAAAATAACACCAAGTTTTTGGACACTCACTTCGCTCTGCACCACTCACGCCTCCATCTCCTGAGCCAAAAATTAAAGAAACCTGATGTTGTCCTTTTCAGTAGGAGATATGATGGAAAGAAAACCGCAAGTACTTACTCCACGGGCACCCAGAGCCATATACACGTCACAGATCTGTCTAAAGCGAAGGATTAAATTTTAGCTTGCGCAACGCCGAGTTATCAGCACACTGACTGCGCTTGCGACGGAGTGAGCCACCACTCTTCGTATCCATAACTCATAGACATAACTTGAGGTGGGTCAGTCATATTGTAAAGGTACTCCACAATATCCAAGAAACCGATAGCAGCCCCATCAGTGTTATTTGGGCCGATCGATATGAAAGTAGTGTTGACACCTGTAGCCATTCCGACCGTATATTGGATGTCTAAGTTCTGTCTTGCGCGCATGAGTGAGGAGCGCCTTTTCAAGTAAATGGGCATACTGCTTCGTATCCTGCATACTCTGGGCCTTGTGGGTTCGTTCCTCCATCTATAGCCTCCACCGAGAACGTTGTATTCGATGGCATATCGGGCCTAAGTCTTTTGAGGAAAGCCTGAAGGTCAGCATACTACAAAAAATACCGTTTTAGATTTGGTTTCGGGACAAACGTTGGTTCACTGACCTGGGCCCAGTACTCGATCATCCCTGGTACAGCGATTCTGTTCGAGGGCTGAGTCGCCGGAGTCGCAGGAATATCATACAGATCTTGAAGACATTGAGGAGTAATGGTATCAGCGCAGGATGAGTTCAGGTTTGAAGATTCTGATGATCGTTTGCCGTAAGAGATAGATATACTCAACGGCTTGGCCAAATCGAAGGAAGTAGTTGGATGAATCACATTGATATGGGAAGCAAGGTCCTTCGGGATAGAATACTGTAAAGTGCGGATAGCGCGTTTCCCAGAAGGAATGTGGACGAAGGAATGAAAGTCGGTATTGAAGAGATCATTGGCTGTGTGAACAGGCGCAGAAAAGGTCAGGTAATCGTGGACAGTGCTTTCGAGTTGCACGTCTGTGATTCCATATTCAGCAAGCCATTGGATGACTGCCGTCGATGAATGCGGGGAAGCAGAAGTATAGCTTTTCACCTGCACAACGTATTCATCCAACGGTTATAAAATCGCGGCAGATTTTCTTAAGAACCCACCTCCTCTGTGCTGAGGTGCTTTCCATAAAGGGGGCTGCCTGGAACACTGACATCGTAAAGAGCTCTTTCCAGGCCGCTTCTATCAATCGAATGAAGCGCAATCCGGAAGTCGACTAGGGTTTCTGGACGAGGAGGTCCTTCACGAGCATAATGCGCGGGGACCCCCGCGCGACTCTCGTGGACCACCATGGCACGGCGACTCAAAGTGCTACTTGCATGGACGCCCTGGAGCAGAGGTAACCCCACAGTGATAAATCCTGATATCCCGGTCCAGAGGAACAGTTTCATGATACAGGAGGTTAGAGAATGGTGAAAACTATACATCACACAAGCTTCTTAAAAGTAGTAGCCTAGAAGGGTTGACTTAATGGTTTTCTTTGACAGTTGAGTACGTTGAGTAAGCACATACAGAGAACGGAGTACAATTGCTGACTGTTAAACGTTGAGATAGCAACCGGTACTATTATTTCATGTAGAAGAGAGATGTTTAAATTCAACTTGTGAAGACTTAAAGTATCATCCCGGTCTCAACGTGTGAATCCCAGACTGAGGTGGATTAAACTCATTGCGGGCGAAGCGAAGCAATTCGGAGTATCATATCAAGTTGTGCAAACCGGAGACCAGATCGCGATAGACAGTCCTTCCCACATAAACCAACTCTGCTACGACAATTACGTTCGCACATATACCTACCCAAGCCTAAGTTTGAATCCTTGACTTGAGCCGTGTATAATTGCCCCACATAATTTCCCAGTCAACTTTCAAAGTTTTGTCTGCGGGCTTGCCATGTTCTTCGCTGCTCCCCGCAAAATGAACGGCGTGTTCGTACGCGGCCAGTGCAGCTTTAGGATCCTTAGTTTCCAATAGAATGCCTGTCAAATTCCATGCCTCTGCAGCCGTCCTTCTAGAGTCTCTGTAAAGACTGGTCGCAGGCCTTTTCAGCGAAGCATTATTCAAATATGAGGGTTGAATAGTATTGGCAGCAGTGACAGAAGCCTGATCAGTACCAGTGTTTGATGGCGATCCAGTCAATACTCGTATGACTCGCTCTGAAGACTCCGCAGCAGTCGATAGCCATTGAGTAGAAACAATTGTGGGTTTATTTTGGGCGTAAAGAACTTCGGCAAGATGAATAGCCAAAACCGATGAACGTTGGAGTAACGTTAGAGCATGAAGAGCATGTGGTGTTGAGATGGATGCGATAGATTCAGGCTGACGGACGGATCGAATGAGATCAAGTGACGCTTCGGCGGTAGATTGAGCTTCAGTGAGTTTCCCTGTCGTCGCATAGAAAGCAGACAATGAGGAGAGTGCGTATAAGAGAGAACGCTGGGCATAAGGGGACGAAGGCATCGACGGAGGAACTCCAGAACTCTCGGACTGAGACTGGGTGATATGGATAGTACGATTCAACCACGCTAAAGCCCCGTTATCGTCACCCAGCCGGCGATTGAGGTCACCGAGTTTCAATGCAATGCGGGCAGACTGTGGGGCAATGAAAGGTTGAGCACTCCACGCGCGCTCATACTGTGCTTTGGCAGTTATCATTGATTCAGATCCCATTCTATCAAGCACGGAAGCATGCAGGCAAAGCAGTTGGGTCATCGTCCACGGCCGAAGTTTTCCCTCGATGCTTTTCTGCTCGGCGATGAGGATCACATCACGTAGAAAGTTTTCTGCTCTGACCAAGCGTGGATCGATGATGACTAGACCTCGTGGACCCAACAGTCCATCATCGCTCTTGACTGAGTCAGAGCTTACGATGACTGTACTTTGATCCACACCCCAGTGTTGTGCCATCCAAGCTGCGCGAACTAGATGTCTTCCTCGAATGCCTAATGCAGGGTCCGTCCCTGTAGCCTCTAAATCCCCTGTCCAATTCTCTCTTTCTAAATTCCATTCCCATCTCCTGGTTTCCTCGTCATCTTGGGGAAGGGCAAACTCCACGTTCTCTACCCAGATATGAGTTCCTTCGAAAAGAAGGCCAGTGGTCAGCCCCAGTGACACTCCTCCGATGATAAAGAATTTGATAAAGCGTTTGGCAACATTAAGGACGAAGATTGGACCTTGAGCAAAACCCTCTTGTACAGAATGAGTCTGAGCAGGTGGAAGATCTTCGGGCCGCGAAAGCTTTGAAGAGTTGGAACGAATGAAAGAAGAATTTATGGCTGGACGCAGGGTTGACGTCCTTATTGCTCGTAGCACAGTCCTCGCTCTGAACATGGCTGAGAAGATAGCATCATGTACGGAATCAATGTCAGAAATGTCACGGGCGGCTTACAATGCATGACCTTTGCACGCGACTTGATCATTGCTCATAAGATTGGCTCAAAAGTGTAGACCACTAGTACTGAGTACATACTGAATACAGATAAACTTTCCAACCTGCAGCCCACTTTCATATGCATGTCCCATGATCTCTGCAGCTGGCTTCTCCCTGACAGTTTCGGTAAGGGGTCACGCAGATTCAAGCCCGCTTGGAATCTGGTCGTATGCTTGCCTCATTGCAAGTTACCTAGCGGTAATTAAAGCGCTTGTAAGCAGCAGGTTACCGTATGGCGTACATCTGCGGTACATCGAGAAGGTTTTCACGGAGTGAAGTCAGCTAAAGTCGAGATTAGGGTGACAAGGGAAGCCAGTGATTGTTGAATTAGAATTGGAACTTTAGGCTTGGAAATTAACGAGGAGCATTCTTCGCGCCTGCTTGTTGTAGCACCGATCTTCAACACAGCCACGCAGTAAGCTAACCTCCGACCCTATTGCGCTCAGACAACGCGGGCGGCCTTGATGTTAACCACACTCAGTCCACGAGAGTTCACCCCAAAGTCACCCTAGTCCTGAAAAGGGCCGAAAAGCCTAAGTCCTCAACCGGCTGACTCTAACGAGTGGAAAACGTTCAAGAAGTTAAAGAACTTTGATTCTGGACAGATTCTGGATACGAGAGGAACCTGCGTATCAAGTGGGCGCTCAACAGAGCTTAAGGCAGTGTTCCAAACATACCGTGTGTATGAATTGAATCGTTCTGTCACTGCCGAGATTCCGGAAAAGATGATCAGATGTAGGTTCATTCGGTACTTAAATGAGCACGCATTTCAAGGAACGTTCCGTCGTCGTTTTTTCCCCTACGGCACATAGGCAACTATGCAGCTAACGAAGGCCCTCTCGTTATTGACCTGCGCTCTCTTGAGCTCTGCCACAGTGCCTACCAAGACTGTGAAACGAGCCGACTCTTCACAGTTTGTTACGACCCAAGGTTCCAAATTCTTTGTTAACGGAAGGTGCGTCGGACTTGTGCGCTCTAATCCCAAAAAACTGATGTCCTGATCAGTGAATTCCCTATCATTGGAACCAATGCGTATTGGTTACAAGCCCTTAATGAAGGTGTGTTGTCGTCTAATGTCGCTGTTGTACATCATCCTTACCAGGAATTTACAGAACAGGACATCATCAATACTTTTTCAAATATTTCCGCTCTTGGAATTAAAGTAGTAAGGGCATGGGTGCGTATCCTTCGATCTCTGTGTCTTTTCTCGATTCTGATGTTTTCGGTAGGGGTTCAATGGTGCGATTATCTCGAAATTTTACGAAATCCCACCATTCTGAATCGTAGATAGATGTCACTGAAATACCTGAGACCGGGACTTGGTTCCAACTTATCGCTAACGGCACTACCTCTGTCAATACCGGAGCGAACGGTCTTCAAAAGCTCGACATGATCATAAAACATGCCGAAAGTTTCGGGATTTATGTGCTACTCACTTTGACCAACAACTGGGCGCCTTTAGCCACTGACAATCTGACTGAATCAATCGGTAAAACTATCATACTATTCATTTTAACATCGTTCAACCGTCTGATTCGAATAATAGACGGTCTTAAGTCTTCTGTTCAAAGTCGCGCGGTCGTGGACACCTTCAATGCTTCCCGTCCCAGGAATTTCCTCAGTAACGACTATGGTAAAGGCAACCTTATACATCATCGTTCTAAAATTCTCAACACGAACGCAACTAGGTGGCATGGATGTTTATGTTCGCCAATTTGGGCTCCAAACCCACGACGAATTTTATACGAATCAGACCGTACTCAATGCGTTCATGAACTACACGACACAGATTGTCACTCGATATGTTGACAGTCCTGCAGTGCTTGCTTGGGAGCTTGCCAATGACGCAAGGTGTAACTCATCGGTCGCTGCATCTGCGACATGCACTCCTCAGACCGTCACTCAATGGCACTCGACGGTTGCCCAACACATAAAAGCGCTCGATCCCAATCACTTGATCTCTTCAGGGTATGTCAATACCCTCGCCATTTCTTTATAACATATATATATATACATATATATTTGTGTGTGTCGTTTTTAGGACCCAAGGCTTCCTGTGTATGGGCTGTCCGAAGCTCTTCCCTCGACAAACCTCACCAGCTCAACCATCTGCTCGAGCGGTTGTCGGTCGTCGCAGCGTTGCAAAGCCACTGACCAGAGAGCGTATAATCCAGGAGCGCAATGAGCAATGGAAGAAGACCAGGGCTTTACTACCCAAGTCCGAACAGGACAAGGGAGAGGGTATCCGTGTTCGTGGTCGATGGGTATCTACTCGTAAGTCGCATGTGCTACCCCTCCACCTTGACTAATCGTGTTTCCTTCTTCATCAAAGCTACCAAACGTCAGAGTGATTCCCAGGGTGTTGGCTCCGCGTTTGATGGGTCTCAAGGCGTTGATAGCGAGGACATTCTCGGTATTCCTCAGATTGGGTTTGGTTCTTTCCAACTATTCCCTGACCAAAATAGTTGTATGTCCATTGTTCATTCGCTGCCGGCCTTCTGGATCTTTAATTCTGACGGAGAAAATTTGACAGATGGCTCAGACGATCCCAGCCTCTCTGCTTTCAATAATACTTTACAGATTGGAATCAACTGGATAACCACCCACGGTCGGATTGCTCAGCAGTACGTGGAACATCTTTCTATCAGGGGAATTTCTGACACCCTACTACGGAATACAGATTTGATAAACCCGTGTCGCTTCTTGGCTTCGGTTTAGTGACTCAGACGAATGCTCCTGACTTCGTGCCTTTCAATAGTACCGTAGCTCCGTTTGCCTCTGACACGACATGTATGTGGTCTCCCCTCTTGGATGAAGAAACCTATTCGACCTATTTTCTTTGTAGCTACAGTATCAAAGGCCAGCACCACAAGCTCCTCAGCGAGCGCAAATTCTACGCAAACTTTTGGTGTTACGGACAGTGAGCAGGCCACCGCCTATTCCACATGGTTGAATAGTGAGTTGGAAGTCCTCATACACGGTTTCAGGTACATAGATCTGATCTGCCGTTTGTTTAATAGCCGGTATCAGCTCTGGAGTATCTGGACTTCTACAATACCAATGGTCTCAAGGCAACTTGACTGCCCAAGCTAACACTACCATTTCCCCCAACGACGACACCACAGGGGAGAGCTCAAACGACGACACAACCGGAGAATCGCCCAACGACGGTTACTCTATTCAGGGTGTTGGGTACGTTGAATTGATCATACTATCGTATTCTATCTTGGCTTTCCACTTACGCAATTTTGATGCACAGAGAGGACACTGTCCAATCCATCCTTCAGAATGCGGTCCAATCTGTTTCGAGCACCTAATAAGGCATGGTCGTTCGTGGGGAGTTTCAACCCCCTTTCTTTTCTTGAAGTTTTAAGTCGGGAATAACTATTCTGATTCTTCATGCATTTGGTTATTGACGCTTCATCTCACGTTTCATATGATAATGGAAAATACGCTATCTACTTACATACAGTACTTCTGAAGAAAGGACTAACTAGTTATGCATCGAGCTTTGTACTTTATGAACTTTCGCGTAGACACTTGTAAATTATTTGGGTCCAACATTTGTCAATAGTGAAGAGCGTTGTTGGTTTTTTATGAAAGTCCGATCTCTGGCAAAAAGTTCGATAGTCTTCTAATATCCCGTAGCCTTCGCTAGTCTCTGCACAGCCTCATTTTCCCAGCACCAAGACATAAGTATAGGTTCGGTCAACGCAACCATTGTAGCTGGGGACACTGGCCGTATCTGTCCTGAGTTGATATTTGGTTTCTTCAGACTCGTCGCTGTACTAGACTTTGTTTGTTCGAGTGATTCGATGTAGTGCGTATTCATGGTCCCCTCAAGGGTCGTTCTAGTAGAGTTATCTTGAATGCATGAGGAAGAACAGCAGCCAAGAACATCTTCTAGGTGGGAGAGCGAATAGCCAGAGTTTTCTTTTCCCTCAAGTTGATATTTGGTGCACGCGACAGATGTACGATGGGCTTGAAGCTAAATTGTAAAAACGCGTCAAAGAAAAGTGATCGAACAGTATATGTATGCGTGCTATTTACCTGAAGAGGCTGAAGCGGTTGCTCTTCGATAAACTTCCGCTGCGGCTGTTGAGCGAGTGGGAAACTTGATGAGCCTTCAAACGACCAGTCGTGAGATCCAGCGTTGAAGCACAATATGAGTTTACCTTGAGCTAGATGCGGCTTGTTCTCCGTAGCAGTGGCCAAAGCATTCAGCACCGTTCCGCTCCTAGCCGCGAAAGTTTTTGGTATTGGAGCAGCGAGTGTCATACCGTTTCCTGTATTTCTTGCATTTCCAATGTCTGGACCTGGAGTAATGGCAGAGCTAGCCTGAGAGCAAGGAAAGCTTTGAGTTGGTCTGTGAGCGCGTTCGGACACCGGTAAAGGGTGAGACAAATGTAAAGAGGGCTGGTAGGGATGTGTGGACGCGTGAAGCTGGGACTGTGGTTGCAGCAGCTGCCTTTGAGAGAAATCACCAGACGTTTGGGCAAGGGCGACCTGATTCCGAGGTTTAAGGGTCGCGGTTATTTTCTCTTGCGCATGTCTCGCGATAGCCTGGTGGTATTGAGAAGAAGTATTTGAGACCGGATGGGCACGTTTCGAATTGAAGATCAGTTCATCGTTGTAAGGGTGATATCGATGAGCAGAGGCTACAGAAGATGATTGGACGGGAGGATATTGGTGAGCGTTGGTTGTTCCATGTTGAAATTGACTCAAGTACGATGTGTTGTCCATGACTGAATATTTGGTGGCGACCGTTCAAAGCAGGTTCGGAGAACATTGCTAGGCGCTCGTATAAGCGCACGATTTCTACATCCTTGTCTTGACTTTTATAGCACACAAGATTTATCCTTGTGTTGTACCGACACTGAAATGAAGTTCCACATTGACAATCTGCCTGTAAGGCTCTCTAGCTATGCAGTGACGATGTCCCTCATGAGATGCCGCAGATTATTTTTCCCTACGACCGAATTTATCCAGGTATGGGTTCTTGAAGATCACACTTTCATAGCTTTACGGGATCCACAGAACAGTATGCCTACATGTGCGACCTCAAGCGGACTCTCGATGCTACGGTAAAATTGGCATAACGCTTGAGATTATGTCGCGTCAATATACTGTTTAGGGACATTGTGTTTTAGAAATGCCTTCTGGGACTGGAAAGACAGTCTCGTTGCTCTCCCTCATTGTCTCCTACCAACAGGTGCGCCACAAGCTCGTACACTATTCGGGAGCCTGCTCATATTCTCGATAGTTCTTCCCAACCCGTCGAAAACTGATCTATTGTTCGCGAACAGTCCCTGAAATCGAGAAAGCGCTGGCGGAATTGAAACGACTGATGGCGTATCGTATTTCATGTGCCGAAACAGAGGAGGAGAAGGAGAAGGAGCAAAATTTCACTGGATTGGGACTGACAAGTCGAAAGAATCTGTGTATCCACCCGGAGGTACCGACTAGTTATACAGTTTCTTTGGATTGAATCTCACTATATTTCCAGGTTTCAAAGGAGAAGAAGGGCAAAGTTGTGGATGCCCGATGTCGTGATCTCACGAATTCCGCCGTTTGCGAAAAGGGTAGAGCAGACCCCGGTTCAGTCGACTTGTGCGATTGGCATGAGGTCCGCTCTTTTCCCCATCAGGCTGAATCTTTGTAAAATCATCCCTTGTAGAACCTTGGAAAGCTCGAACCGGGGAACTTAGTACCCCGAGGCATAATGACGCTAGCGGACGTTCTGCAACACGGGAGAGATAACACAACATGTCCATATTTCACTGTTCGTCGTATGGTGCGCGCTTCCGAGAAGCCATTGCACTACTGTAAATCTCCTGAGGGCCATTCTAGCTGCCTTTTGTTGATATCGTAATCTATTCCTTTCATTATCTCCTGGATCCCAAGGTTGCGGAGCAAGTTTCCAAAGAAATGTCAAAAGATGCAATCGTGGTTTTTGACGAGGCTCACAACATCGGTCAGACACGTACACTCTCTTCGCATTATGAATAACTGACGCCAATATTAATAGATAACGTCTGTATCGAGTCTTTGAGCATCGATCTTACTAGGCCTATGCTAGACTCGGCCGCACGGAGTATTGGCAAGCTAAGCGACAAAATTGAGGAGTTAGTGGGAATATTATTCTTCGCTGTGTAATTCAATCTGAATCCATCTCAGAATCAAAGTGACCGACGCCGCCAAATTGCAAAACGAATATGCAAAGTTGGTTGAAGGACTACAAGAAGGCTCTGAAGATCCGGAAGACAATGACGGCTTTATGACCACACCAGGTAAGACTCTTCCGTTCATAAAGGAAATTGAAAACCCATCATTAAAAACCCGCTACTCTCAAGTCCTTCCTGACGACCTACTACATGAAGCTATTCCTGGAAATATCAGAAAAGCCGAACATTTCGTCGCTTTTCTGAAGCGTTTTGTGGAGTATCTGAAGGTTGATTCCGCTAATTTCGGAATGTCAGCCAATGTAACTCAGCTGAACGTAGACTAGAATGCGTGTCCTACATGTCGTAGCAGAGACACCTCTTTCCTTTTTACAACACCTCAAAGACATAACCTATATCGAACGGCGGCCTTTGCGGTGAGTAGTTCTGACGACGCGATTGTTCACTCTTCTTGATACCGATACATATCAGATTTTGTGCAGAACGTCTCCAGTCTTTGATACGAACACTAGAGCTAAATCGTTTGGACGAACATGCATCCCTCCAAAAGGTTGCGAGCTTCGCCACGTTAGTCTCAACATACGAAAAAGGTACTTAGTGCTGCCCACGAGAATACCGGAAATTGCTGAATTGCTCTTAAAGGGTTCTTACTTATTTTGGAGCCTTTCGAGACGGACTCTGCAACAGTTCCTAATCCCATATTTCATTTCACGTTAGTCACTTTGGTACTCACACGCATCACAATTAACATCAACTGCATCCCATCCTATTAGCTGCCTCGATCCCTCTCTAGCGATTAAACCTGTTTTTGAGCGCTTCAGTAGCGTGGTAATAACTTCCGGAACGATTTCACCTTTGGATATGTATCCCAAAATGCTACAATTTACGCCAGTCGTACAGGAAACATATCCTATGACGTTAACACGTAACGCGTTCCTACCTTTGGTCCGTTATGTTCCAAGACAACTTGTTCTTGCTGAAATTTTGACTCTTACATTTCCTTGTGAAGGTTATTACCCGTGGGAGCGACCAAGTCGCAATCAGTTCGCGATTCGAAGTTAGAAACGACCCCGCAGTTGTTCGCAACTTTGGCAGCATACTCATCGAGTACAGTAAAATCGTTCCCGATGGTATTGTGGCTTTCTTTCCAAGCTATCTGTATATGGAATCGATTGTGGCAGCTTGGAACGACATGGTCTGTATCGCGATGTTATTCGTTGTTCGTATCGGTCCTTAGTGTATCTTGTCCTACACCTCTAGGGCATTCTAAACGAGGTTTGGAAAAACAAACTAATCTTCGTTGAAACCCCCGATGCAAACGAAACCAGTATTGCATTAGAAAATTACAGACGAGTAAGTGTGTTTCGCTTCATCTGCCTGCACACGGTTTTCTACGACTTTTACAGGCATGTGACAATGGACGCGGGGCCGTACTGTTGTCAGTTGCACGAGGTAAGGTATCCGAAGGTATCGATTTTGACCACAACTATGGTCGAGCTGTCATTATGTTCGGGTGCGACTTTCGCGTTGCGATTTTGATTTGCACTGATCAAAGGCGGCTGCTAGTGTCCCATATCAGTATACGGAAAGCCGAATTCTCAAAGCGAGACTAGAGTATCTGCGAGATGCTTACCGAATACGGGAGTCCGAGTTCTTAGGATTTGACGCGATGCGAAACGCAGCACAATGCGTAGGGCGTGTCTTGCGAGGAAAGACTGATTGGGGTTTAATGGTTTTCGCCGACAAGGTTAGCCAGGAATGCAGTGGGTTTTCAACCGTGTTGATTTGCGAATATTCTAGCGATTCGCTCGAGCGGACAAGAGAGCAAAACTCCCTCGTTGGATCAATCAATACATCACAGAAACTGCATCCAATCTCTCAACAGACATGGCTCTAACTTTGTCGAAGCTTTTCATGCGCACCATTTCGCAAAACCCTAATGAAAATCAAACCGGCGTGTCATTGTGGACCTTGGATGATATTCTTAAAGCACAGGCGAAACAGGCGGCTGAGGCTGAGAAACAACATAACGAGGAAGAGGAATACGGAGATGGGGGTATAAGTGACCAAATGATGATTGATTTTGAGATAGACGGTTGAGTCGAAGTACTCTATGATACAGACCGAGAGATACATAGGAATATCAATAATATAAACAGACAGTCGTGGACAAGTCGTGGTGGGCGTGGCATTCCGTATCAGCGATAGTCATGAACACTGTGCGCATTTCCCTGGGACCTACTCATCGCGATGAACAGAGGAGCCACGCGACTTTTCGCCGGGGAACTCACCTCATTGGTGACTTTTCGTTCTGGCTGGTCGTAATATCGTTTACAATTGCAAGGCGCCCTTTGAGAACCGCAAGAAGACGGGTGCGCAGTACTCAAGTGGCAGTGACGAGAACGACAGTCGATATTGGTTTCTCCAGTAAAAGTCAAGTGGCCACAGCCCGTGGATTTGACGAATCTGAGCTGCCGATGACACATTCAGAAAAGAATAGGTGCTGCTGGGCGTGCTCGGAAATACTGAAGGGAGAATAACTATAAGAGAGTGTGAAACGACGAAGAGAATAATGACGCACAAGGGCAGGAGTTGGATCTCTTTTTCAAGCTACGTCCACAGCAGTCTACAAGTTCATTTTATAAACGGTCAAACTGCCTAATATTGTCTCTACGGCCCGACCTTGGGATAGTCGTAAGGGATGATTGAAAAAAAAAACTCTGGAAAAGAATGACGATAATGGGCAGTTATGGCATGAACATGTAAAGTTCCAAGGAAGAATCTTTTGACCTGAAAAAAAAATCCTGATATCTGAGATCATGGTTCGATTCATTTCCTAATTTAGATGATACACTCTGATTTTCCTTATACAGTCTCTGAATAGTAGCGCCATCCCTCGAATCCGTGGCAAACCACGAGTCCCCCTTCCGAAGTAATCAACGATGAACTTGACCTGGAACTATATTTGTTCGCACTCGGGTTCAATTCAGGTTTTCTTCTGGTTCTCCTTGTTTTGCTTCGAAATCCTCGCTCGAACTCTTGAGTTTATAGACCATTTCATTGCTTATTGAATGTCAGTCTTCAAGTGGATCGACTATGAAGATGTGTGTCTTCGATTTCACAAGGTTCCTGATGCGTGAAGAATACCCGTACTAGTCCTAAAGGGGACACATCAGTGTTCTCCTTTCCATCCTGCTTCCATCAGTTCGGCATTCATGTGTAAGCCTGTGTAAGCGCGTGCATGCTTCGGTGTACATGTAAGTCGTAGTAATAAGTTATGTCTGCATGTCAAGCACTTTAGGATCTTTGCGCGACAGACATATATTTATACCCAAAGATGCTGCGGCATATGCTTGCTGATAAACACACTCCCAGAGAAGCGTGCGCGCCGCATTAAGTCGAGAACGTTTCAGTCAGGTTTGGATTGCGCAACTTGGGCTTTGACCCACGTCCCCGGGTTCGAATAGGTAAATCATATCCTGATTAGTTATCCAGAAATCCAGAAAAAGGTATCCTTATTAAGTTTCATGTAAAATATTCACAATGGTTCGACGGCACATGCGCAAACTATCTATGCAAACAAATTCAGAGCACAAGGGAGCCCGAAAAGATTCGTGAAAAGACCTTTGAACAACATACATTGGGTTTAGATCAGGAGCAGACCCAGCAGTAGCGCTGACCGGGCGAATATCACGAGTTTGAGGATTTTGCAAGCTCATCCTTTAGAACTTCTGATATAGCCTGTATACGTTCACCTTTGATAACACGGCGAACTTCGTCTTTGTCCAATGTCTCGTGCTCGACAAGAGCTTGTGCGAGCTAGAAATTATTGAAAATTATATTGAAAAGAACTAGACTAAAGATATCATTACTCACTAGATGTAATTCACCAACTTTGGATTTCAAAAGATCCATTACACGGGCTTCGCTTGCTTTGATGATTCTGTACAATTACCACCAGTGAATCGAAGGGAATATGCGGACGGGAAGACCACCCACTTGCTGACTTCTTCTTCGATTTCGTCTTTTCTCCGAGGGCTCAGATCCACGGTGTCGTCATAATATATAGGTCCCAACTTCGAGAATCCACAGTCCTACTGATTGTTAGGTTTTCCTGCTCAAGATATTAAAATGAGACAAATTTGCCTTGACCATATGCCTAGCGGTACTGCTGGCATTCCTGATATCAGAGCTTGCTCCACTGGTTATCCCATCTTCGCCATAAACTACAAGACAAGCGGTTGGTCAGAAGGGAAGAACATATATGGCGATATATGACAAACAACATACTGATTTCTTCTGCAGCTCTACCGCCCAAGGAGACATCGATACCAGCCAGAAATTCTTTGTGGTTCATAGAAAAGCGGTCGCTTTCAGGAAGCATCGAAGTCTGAGTGCGATTGTCAACTATACTTGTCAAAGTTGTAGGATGATCAAAACAAGACCTACATAACCAAGAGCATGACCACGGGGAATACAAGTGACTTTGTGCAGAGGCATAGCACCATCAGTGTACAATGCTACCAATGCATGCCCTCCCTTGGAGCGAAATCAGCATCGAACAGAACACACTATTTGTAACAAACCTCGTGATAGGCCGTCGCTAGTTTGTTCTTGGCGTCGATGTATGCGCTTTTTCGCTCAGTGCCCATGAGAATTCGATCCTGATGATAACAAGATCTGCCTTGAGATGGAAAGACCGTTCGAAAATGAGAGTTACCAAACCTTAGCCCATTCAAAATGGTTTAAATTTACTTCAGTAGCTTTTTCTTTTGCAGCCCTGACAGCCGCCTGACTATAGCGAAATTGAGGTCATCAGTCGTATACCTGATTTCGGAAACTTACTTGACCATATTTTGCAAATCAGCACCAGAAAATCCAGGTGTCCCTCGTGCAAGTTGCATGGTCTCAACATCTAAAGAATCACAGTTTCGACAAACAGAATTAGTCGAGGGACCCTGAAGGATGAGAACAAATCCTACCGCTGCTTGTTGTGACGTTCTTCATGTGGTGTTGTAATATCTGGACACGCCCACGAATGTCAGGTAAAGGTACGGCAATGTGTCGATCGAATCGACCAGGCCGGACCAGTGCACTATCAGAAGATTCGGTTTAAGCTTTGCGAGATTTTCCGTACATATGGGAGTACGAACGGGTCAAGCGTTTCCGGGACATTAGTGGCCGCAATGACAATCACACCTTCAGACTGTTTGAACCCATCCATCTCAGTGAGCAGTTGGTTTAATGTCTGCTTCAGATACTGTTGATGTCGATTGTTACGCTTTCCGCCAACGGCGTCGATTTCATCGATGAAGATAATGGCGGGTTCCTTCTTCCTAGCGGCCGCAAAAAGCTCTCGAACTCGCTTCGCGCCAACTCCAACAAACATCTCTTCAAAGTCGGAACTACACTCAAATAAGCCAGCTATAGTGCAATCGAAATAGACAAACTCTACCCAGATGCAAAGAAGAAAGGTACGCCGGCCTCTCCTGCGACGGCTCTTGCGAGCATGGTCTTTCCAGTTCCGGGTGCGCTGACAAATGTTGAGAGATGCAGCAAGAATGTACTAACCAGAAAAACATACCCAGTCAAGAGCACACCTTTCGGGAGTTTCCCGCCCAGACTAGCAAACACAGAAGGATCTTTCAGGAATAGAACAATGTCTTGGAGTTCCTACTAATTATCAATGAAGATATTCAAGAAAGACGTTTTGCCAACTTACGTCCTTGACTTCATCTACCCCGTGAACATCACTAAATGTCACGGTTTGACCAGGAGTCGGCTCGAATTGTGCTTGCTGAGGTGCATTCTTCATCAAACCACTATTCTCGAAGAAAACAGATAAAATGACGAGGAAGACTTTTGTAAAAATTTAGTGATGTGACGATCAAAAAGAGAGAACCCCGGCATACAGAAAGAAGTGACTGCAACGACAACAACAAATCTGACGAGACGAGGTATCCAAGATGCTTTACCTGCGTGGAAAGTTAGCATAAAGGCATGAGAGGGAGCTGTGCGACAAACGTTCGACAATGGTGACTTCTATTGGCGACCCATGAGTAGCAGCTGCACCTGTCGCTAATGCCAGAGGATTCGGTGGAATAGAATCTTTCAGAGGAGTACGGTTTTGGACGGAATCTTTCATTCCCGAGAGTACACTTTGAGCAATGTCCTGACTGGAAGAAACTTTGACAACGGTAGAAGGAGTGGGAGCCGGGGTTTCTGTAGTCGAAGACACTGCCGATTCCCCTTCCAAAAAAGGAGCATCAGACGTTGTTTCCGAAGATGCAGGCGTCGAAGACCCGGATAGCGGATGTGCGCTGAGCAGACTATCCCGACGACGAATAGCCGGATTAACGGCAGCTTGCTGACCAGTATTGACGAGACACGAGATATAGACGCGGAAAGCTTCCTCTGAATGAAGCAAAGGAGAAGATGGATCCTGAAGACGTTCGTGAATACATTGTAACTTCTAAACACTGTAAAGATGTATACACACAAATTCACACATTTTTTCCCAGCGGCTTGTAATAAGTTCATATGAGGCTTTCAGCTTGGTGTCCAAGAGGGCATCGAAGAGGGCCATTTGTTTGGAGACATCGTGGGGATAGACATTTGCCTCTGCTTCCAAGCGAGTGATGTTTGCTACAACGGTAGGAGATGGGACTGTAGCTTTGCGAGAGAATAGGGAGCTAAGAGAGATATTCCGGACCGCTAAGAGAGTGAGTGGAGTTCTGGAAGGTAGCGGCCGTATAGTCCTTAGTTGTATCTGCAAGTGTGAAGAGGTCGACAAAGTGCGCCATGAAAATACCGGGGTCGAAGTGATTTTAAAAGCGATTGAAGGTCGTGCTGAAGCACGTATTGAGCTACAAAGCTGCATTGGACATCAGACGCAATTGAAGGAAAGGATTTTGAATTACGCACACAAGGCGGCAGCATAAAACGAAGATTTGTATTCGTGGGAATTTTGACGCCGTAGATTAGCTGGCTGACTGAAGAAGTACCTCTGTTTTAACGATGACCAATAATGACCAACAAAAAGGCAAGTCACCATCTATTTCAGCTTGTTCCTTTGCTCAAGCTGTTTTAGCCATAACAGCAATCGAACTTCTCGTAGAAACTTGCAAAGCCGCTAGGGACTCGATATCTAATCATCCACAATCCACCGAGGATCCTCCTACATTGCCTATTCTACATCGAGATCTGCTTTCCTTGTTATCTCTTGTATATGGATCCGTCACAAAATTATCGTTGGCTTTGAAGCCATCTTCTCCTACATATTCTGCTTGTTTGGTCCCACTACAAAATTTATCAAACTACATTGCCGCCATTTCACATTGCGTTAGTATGTTTGACGCATCCGTGCACGGCGCGACACTCTCCAAAGAAGTGGCTTCAGTGGCGATTGACGTAGTGGAGACTGTGCAAACTTTGACCACAGTATTTCTAGAGATTGAAGGTTCTAGTGAACGCTCTAGAACTGGAGATGAATACTTGGTGAGAACAGGCGCCGTCCACAGCATAATAGATATAGCACGGCATGCAGAGGATGGTCTATCGGAGAATAATCTTACTGCTGTCCGCCGGCTTTGGTTCAAGGATGCCGGTGCGCTTGAGGATGGCGTAAGAGAAGTGGTCGAAATGATTGAGGATGTACAGTCCGGAATTACCACAGAATACGAAGACGGTTGGGACGAGCTTGGGCTAGAACCCAGTCAGCCGCTCACTGAGCAAGAACTGAAAGTAGCTCAAAAGGTGAATATTGTCAATCATTTTCAAAAAGTAAATCAACGTCTCACCGAATTTCGTGAGGTCCTCATAGTTCTACGACTGTGCAATATCCTTCACCAAAGGGTGATATCTGATATATTGTCCACACCTACTTTACTGTCGAATTCCTCCTTGGACGATCTTGCACCCTTGTCTCCTGCCCTCCTTGGCACGGTAGATGAACTCATTTCCGCTTTGGATTCTCCTCAAGATCTGGATTCTGTTGCAACAGAACTAAATATGCTGAGGGGGGTCGTTGATGAAATTCGGAATCGATTGTCAGTTCTGAATAATCAACCCGTCTCGTTAGTCACCTTACTACAAAAGACCTCTTTGAATGAGGTCACTGTATCCACCAATCGAAATTCGGGGGACGGGTGGTTCAATGCCTGCTTTGACCAAATAGCTAAAGCAATACATTCTGCCGCGGAAGCATCGAATTAGGATTTTGACTGGTCATCCAACCGTATTGTACTCTATTGTACTTCCCGAGCGCTGGTTTACCCGGATTATTCAATAGAGAAAGGGTAATAATGTCAGAACCCCTTATCTTAAACTATCGACTCTGCCCGACGAGTGCGTCGAGAGTACTAGTCTGGCATCTAGTGATCATCATTCTGGGCTTCCTTTCCATTATTCCCATATGGCCAAGAAGTTGCCTTCTACGGTCTCGTAACCTCGTGTTCCCGTCGACTGCTGATTTTGGCTCTTCATCTATGCATATGTCTGTTGTTGCTCAAGTCCAAAGGATTCTCGTAAAAATCCCAGAAGTATTAGTGCAGTGATTGGTCTTGCCGGGTCCAATTAATACTTGCATTGGATTATTCTAGATTGAACTGGGCAACTTACTCTTAACCGTATATCGATTGTTCCATATCAGAGCGCTCCTTTGTCAAACCGCGGGATCTGAATGACAAGTTCCCTCAACTTCAACATACATATGTACTTTATACATACATAGAACGATTTTCTTTCCACATTACAACTCCTCGGAAATGAATGTGGACAGCGTGGTATGGCCTGGTGTGACGACAAACATTCTGGAGAACACTGCATGTAAGTATGTATTCATTTGCGACCTTGGTACGACATATGAGCCTGCCGAAGTGTACACTGATTATACTTTACAGCTCAAACTTCAAGACCCACGCAGTACTCCATGTTTCAATCCTTCAGTCCGCGACGCCTGAAACTGCAAAACTTTTCTGGACTTTCCAAAGGAATTCGCCGTATGTACATTCTGATCTCGTTTATCATCACGATTCTCTAAGTTGACAGGTCGTGTGCTTCGAGGAATGAGAAAAAACAGCAAGTAACGATCTGTTTCACAGCAAACAAACACAGTAAATCAGGAAATATGTAGGTGACAGAACAGTGGGTCTGCACATGGGTCTAGTATCGATACGCGAATGTACTCGAGATTACATAGATAGGTTCTGAATTAACACAATCAGCGTCATATATCGTGAATAAGCAATAAACATACCATGGCATTAATTCTCCCCTCTCCCTGAGGTTCTCGCCTTCTTCGACCCTGTTCAAATACTTCCCTCATCTTCGCACCAAGGATGTTAGGGTAAAGCACACAGCTATTGGCTAGTCTAAGACGATCTTCGAATGCAGATATTTTGTCCATTTGTGCCTGTAGGTCGAACATCTGCTTCTGAACTTGGGTCAGTTTTAGAGAAAGGCGAACCTAAAGAGCGAGGCCTACCGCATCAAGAGCTCTTTTGGCTTTGTCGGCTTCTCTTAGACTATTGAGGTACTTTCTACGTTCCTCGTTCTCCCGAAGGCTGCCAGCGCGAGCATTACTTCCGCCCGTCTAAATTTTACACGAGATTCAATAAATAAAGAAGGATATATACAGCTCAACTGTACGCACACTTTTGAAAAGCATCTCATAGACATTGCGGTCCTGGAGATTGAAGTCGCCTCCTTGTGAACCAGCCGAAGCCCTTGGGGCGGAGGTGGAGGGAACACCATCCGCCGTAGTTGTCTTTGAAGAAGCATTTATTGAAGCATTAGGCTTCGCAATCGTGGTAGGGGTCCCGGAGGCTGCAGTCTTATTCTTCTTGATAGATGGAAGCTTGCGCTTTTTCTGAGGGATAGGACCGTCACCTTTTTCTGCATCGGGTGCTACAGAACCCATGCCAAGATTTGTGACAGGAACGGCGTCGACATTCACAGAGGGCTTGATACGTATCTTCATCGATGAAGACGCAACTCCCTGTCGCTCATCCCTCACCGTGATCTCCTTCTCTCGAGATTGTCCCTTACCCTTTACTCTTGGATTCTTGGTGCCTTTTCCACCCTTTACGCCCTTCGATTTCGCGGCGGACTTGCCCTTACCCTTCTTTGGGACATCATCCAAAAATTCATCATCGTCGTCACGTTCGTCTAGAGTCCCTCTTCCCAAATCATCCGACACAAAACCAACATCAAACTCATCGCCCGAATCGTCCGCCCAGCGTTTCTTGTATTCCCGAGACCTTGTAGGGCTTGGATAACTTTCACGTTTCTTGGATGATGACTTTTGCTGTTGAGGTGGAGTAAAGCTACGAGAAGGGGACAAGAGACCTTCGCTATGGTCATCATCCACGTCAATCAATATCTCTTCCTCCGGTTCAGTTGGACTCCTAGAGTACCGTGTTCTTTTCTGAGGCGGAGAAAATGGAGTGCGATCCTGGTCATCTTCATCTTCTGAAAGGAGAACATTGACTCGACGCTTGTTTACAGATTTACGGCGTAGGGAGACAGACTGCCGTCTGTAGCTCAGAAAATGGTTTAATCTTTATTGCGCAGAGATTCACCTCGTCCATCTTGACTGATGTTCACTAGTGAGGGTTTCAAAAAGAAGTGGCAGGCAGGAGCACGTAGAATGTAGGGGTGTGACGATGAGCGTAGCTGTAGGACTCTTGATGAGTCGTGCGTCCGGCGCTTCAGTTAAATATTAAGCGCTGATGGGCGCTTCTATGTACGACTTGTTATCATGCACAGAAGATTAATCATTACACAGTATCATGTATGTACTACATTTGGGATCAGATATTCTTTACACCGCATAGAATTTCATGAGATCCTGCACATCTTCTTTACTACCCAGGAAGACCGGGCAACGCTCGTGAATGCCTTCAGGAATGATGTCCAAAATACGCTTGGTGCCTGTGGTTGCAATCCCGCCAGCCTATTATTACCTATCAGTAAAGGAAACCCAATAATGGGCTGAAACAACCCCACCTGCTCCGTGAGAAACGCCATAGGGAATGCCTCGTATAATAATCGCAGTTTCCCGGTCTTATTCTTCTTGTCATCCGGGTAACCAAAGATTCCACCGTAGAGAAATGTTCGGTGGACATCGGCTACCATCGAGCCAATATACCGAGCACTATAAGGTTTCCCGGAAGCAGGATACTTGATAGATTTCAGGTACTCAAGCACTGGTGGGTGGAAGAACATTGCATTTCCTTCGTTGAAGGAGTAAATTTTTCCACGAGGGGGGATTTGAATCTGGAGAAGCGTGAGTGAAAAGGTGAAGGTGAGGGATAAATAATGTGAAAGCAATGCACACATCGGGATGAGTAAGAATGAACTCTCCAAGGGCGGCATCGAGGGTGTAACCATTGACCCCAGAACCGGTCGATAGAACGAGATTGGCAGAAGATCCATACCTTCATGATAATAAACATAGACGTAAATAGTAGAAGAACGTATGTGCTTACATGGTATATCCAGCTGCTACCATTTCACTACCTGGCCTCAGCACGTCCTTGATTGAACCCTCAGAATTAGGACGCTGAAGCTTTCATGAATAGAATTCAGCTTGACATGAACAGTCCACGCACGAGCTTGTAGATTCCGAAGATGGTTCCAATGTTAACACCCGCGTCGATGTTGCTACTTCCATCAAGAGGATCAAAGACAACACAATATTTTCCTCTGTTCTTCTCTTCTATGATGATAGCATCCTCGAGCTCCTCTGAGACAAGAACAGCCGTCTTCCCCGACGCGCGCAAAGAGTTGACCATGATATCGTTTGAGAGTACATCGAGTTTCTTTTGTTCGTCCCCTGAAATATTCGTGTCACCCGCCAAACCAATCCTGTTATTTATCAATAAGCATTTTATAATGTACGTCTGGAAAAGAATGAGCCTACAGATTGATCAGGCGAGCTTTCCGGACATTAGTCGCGATGAATTTGGAGGTGACTTGGATGGCAGTGAGTAGCAAAGTCAGGTCGCCGGTGGCAGCAGCTCCAAGCCGCATCTGGTCGTGCAGGACATGTCTATAACAAGTGAGGCTAAGGATTAGCCATTCAAAGCAATGACGGCGTACCTGGTGAGTGTTATTATCTCAGAGCTCGGGACAGATTCAGTAGCCATCTCCAAAAACAGATCGGTCGATAATGCAGAAAAGTGTGATTGGGAATAAAATGGGTTGTTCAAGTGATTGACTTGTCCTCGATATAAGTAGTGGATCGCGGAAGGAAACGGTTGAGGCGGGATAATGGATTCTAGTTGTTCCTCTTCGCCGGGCCGTTATGAAGTCACGTCCGGGTCACGTCAACATGTGAATTTGGAGCGTCGATCGATAAGAGCCGCTGGATGCTGGGAGTAAATTGTAACGATGGAGTGCACTATGCAACAAGGTATATCTGTAGCTGACCTATAATTCATTATTCATACAATATTTATCTTTTACGCTTGTTGGAATTGTTCTTCAATGCTCGCAACTGCTGGGGAAACCTCTCATCTTCAAATTCCGAGTCTGCTCTATGCAGTCTGTCCTCACCCAAACCCCTGATGCCGCTTGTATTTAGTGTGATCGTCTCGCGAGCTGGCATCTCCTGCTCATACTCTGATTCCTCTTCATCGTCTTCAAACACTCGTTGGTGAGCTTGAGCTATAGCGGCCGCGATTTCGGCGCTGATACTCGCTACACGGTCCAAAGAATCCGGCCCAGGTACAGGTTCTGGTCCAAGGGCGTTGGATTGAAAGAGATCGGAAATGGTCCGGACCGACTCAGAAAGCTCTTGTTCCTCTTCTTCGCTTGTCTGCGCTGCATTGGATGCGCCAAAGCTATATCGACTGAAAAGCAAATTGTCATCCGTAAAATTTGAAGAGAAAGAAATTGACAACCTACACATTCGGATCCGGCTCCCATTTAGGATCGTGAGTGCGCATATGCTGGATTAGGGTAGTCCGCCTGGTGAACGTCTTTTCGCACTGCAAATCTTCACATTTGTAAGGTCGTTTACCGGTGTGCGTGCGACGGTGCCGAGCAAGACTGCTAGAGTCACCAAAAGTCTTGGGGCAATCCGGATATTCACAGCAATGAGGTTTTTCACCCGTGTGCACCCGTGAGTGTACATGCAGAGCGGAACGCTACCAAAGAATCAGGACTCAATATGCAGCTGCGATCGGCATATTTAGGCGTACCTGGATAAATGTTTTCCCACAACCAGGATGACTGCAGATGAAGGGACGCTCGCCGGTATGTATTCGCATGTGTCGCAGTAGATCACTACGGCGGGTGAAAGCCTTCAAACAGTCAGGTTGTTCACAAACATGTGTGTTCTTGAGTTTCTCCCTCGGCTTTTTGGCTTTCTTGGGGGGATGCGACTCGAACACGAAGCTAGAGGAGGAGGCGACGGGCTGTATGGCACTGCGATTCGAGGGTGCGAGAACTGTGGATCCAGCCGTTTGGAACTGCAATGCTCGGGGGCTACTGCTGGGATCTGACTCGAATTGAGCGGATAATTGCGTGGATAAATGAGTAAAAATGTCGTTAATGTCGGTGAAGTCGGCATGAGGTAGAGGATTTGCTGCAGGGTCGTCTGTTCGCGTCTCTGATCCACTGTCTTCTGTCTCATCGTCTTCACTCCGACCACGCAACTCCGTGAACAGAAAATCTTCCCGAGTTTCCTCGAGACCTCTTCTTCTTCTCTTACGCGACGGTTCCCGCGAGTCATTAGCAGCTGTAAGCGAGTGAAAAGATGGTGCCGCCCGAGTGCTCTGATTACCTTTGTCCCCCAACACAGACAAATCTTTAGCCGAAAGGAGAGCATCCAACGCAATGCGATCGCTGTCATTGAGTTGTGCCTGGGCCTGAGCCGCTTGGAGAACGACGGCCAGGCCAGAAATATAGCTTCCAATATCTGTAGGTGGCGGCGTCTCTTGTTCTCCTGTAGAATGACGTACGGATTGGTGTTGCTGAGCGGCTGCGCTGATCAAAGCTGCGTTGGCAGCGGCGGCGGATGCATTCTGGTGAAGAAGATTGACAAGCTCATTTTCGAGCATTTCGAGGGATGACGCAGTGAGAGGCAGGCTCCTGCTGTGGACGTCGGGGTCTTCTTCAAAGGGAGGCTGAAGAGTTGTTAGAAGACCCGAGTCCGATTCGAAGACCGACGTGGAGCGCGAATCGTGTTGGCCTTGAGAAGTATGCGGATGAGCATCATGCCCTAGTGATTCATCATGTACGACATCTGAAAGATCTAGAGGGAGAGTGTCACTCTCCATGGCCATTAGTTAACTCGAGTACTGAAAATGGTCAACATGGCCGGCGGAACAGCAAGGAATTGTAGCAAATTACCTTCCTTCAACAGCGCACAAGTGTGATCCCCGAATTGAACCCACTGATACGGAGAAAGAACTAGGGGATAACTTCGCAACTTCTTCACGAAAAGATATTTGAAGTGGGTGGTAGCTGGTGAACAGGCATGAGCACGTGCAGTGCCTTGATAGCCGGGCCGAAACCCGGGAAGGCTCAGAGGCGATGACAAGTAGTGGAAGGAACTGTTCCTCCCAAGAACAATCATGCCCACCTTTCCTACCAAAATTGATCTCAAACCAAAACGGCGTCATGGCTTTTCGGTTCTTCTTTTCATTCTTGGAACCCTTCTTCCTCCACTAGGTTTATTCTCTGATCTGTGATATGTGATGAACCTCTCTCACTACGTTGCTTAGCTGTCGCCGCCAGATTTGGAATTGGGACCGACTTTTTCATCAATACATTGCTGACAATCTGTGGGTATATACCTGGTGCGTTGTCTTCTAATGTAATTGCCTCGAGTCTCATAAAATTGCAGGTCATGCTCACAATTTCTACATTCAAGTGATTAACAACCATATTCTACCCGCCTTCTTAGTCTCATTAGTTTGTCTCTACAGAACATTCGCAACAACAAGAATCATGCACGAACTCCAAAATGGGCTCAACGATATGGTCTCGTTGATACCTCCGAAATTCGACGCAAGGAACGAAAATCCCAATGGGCGAATCGTTATCAAGACCGACTCCCTCATTCGACTCTCGAGGGGCAAGCTCTCGAGGAAGGGCAAGAAGGTGGCTCGAGCATGAGCTTATCGTCTGATGATCACAGCTCTCGACCACAGCAACAGAACGGTGCTTTATGGGGCCCTGAGGATGAGCGTTACTACAACGCTAACGCATCGTCTTCCTCTGGCGGAAGGTGGCGATATCCAGCTAATTTTGATGATGCTGTACTTCCAAGCAGCGGCTCCAAACGCGGGAAGAAGAAGAAGGAGAAGAAGGATCGTTGGGCGAGGACAGAGGATGCATATTCTATTTCTGAACAGCAGTCGAGGAAAAGAGTAAAGAAGAAGAAGAGCAGGTCTTCAGTCGCCCCGAGCGTGATTTCTGCGGATGGCTCTTCTGTGGCTTATCCTGAAGATCCTGAGGGTGGCCTTTATGGGAACACGCAGGCCACGGAGGAGCCTCGTTCGACGGAGACCAATGAAGAAAGGCCGACCAACGATGATATCTTCAGCCACGAGTTTTGATTTTATTATTCTGTTTAATCCTGTCTAATCCACCAGTGCAGTTTGCATAGTCTATATTTATTTTATCAAACCAACTTACATGTCGATGTTGGACAGTTTCGGACTCTCAACCAGAATAGATATCTGTCGTGTCTTCAATGCTCCAGATGAAATGTGTACTATACATATGCTAGGGTAGATGAGGTAGACTATGGTATATCAATTAATTGAGATTCTGCAGCTTCATCCACTCCTTGTCATTGGCGTTGAAATCGATGCCCTTTGCTTGCCACCATTTTCTGGTATTGTCTCCACCGCCTAGAGCGTCTTCTAGCGCCTCTTCGATATCACACATGCGATACTGAATGGGCAATCCGGACTTGGCCCACCAATCCAGTACTTGTGCTCGATTGTGACGAGTCGCAGTTTCCATGACCTTCCCAATTTTGAGACTAACCCTGTTCAATTTATGCTGCTGTTTCCACCAATCTAGCACAGCGAGCTGATTTTTGATACTTGCAGATTCCAGTGCAGCTTCTGTAAATTCGAAAGGATAGCCACAAGTCATCCACCAATCGAGGGAAACTATCTGACCACTCCGAGATGCTGCGTCAACAGCTTCTGCAATGGATGCCGCTTTAATTTTGGGAACAACGCCAGATTGTTGTTGTTCGGATTCGTGTTTCCACCATGTAAGCACAGCTGTTTGACCATAATGAGAGGCACGAGTGGGGATTGCATCATGAAATTTGGAGAGGAAGATTTTACGGTGATGGGAGTAGACGAATTGAAGGACGTGAATGTAGCCAAAGCGGATGACAATGTCTACTCCGATTCTAGAGGGGGGATTGACGTCAAGATCGATTTCTCGAATACGAGCAATGTTGCCAGTAATCATTGCACGATCCGTGGCTGAAGCACAATACCAGTCAGGTGGTGGATGAAGGGAAGTTGGGATACCCAACGCTTGGGTAAGCTCCCAATCACCAAGAAAGTCCAGAACGGTGCTAATAATTTCGACCGGAAGATCTGGGGCGACTGTGCGAGGAGGTTCTAGTGAAGGAGTGGGAGGAGTTGATAGATCGGATTGGCCATTAGGAAAGTGATAAACGTGAAGATCGTGGTTTGCAAGTCGAGAGATAAAAGTCTCATCTGTGCCTGTAGTTGGCAGGCCTCTGATATGCGAGAAAAGACAGAGTTCTTCACGACTCAACTTTTGATACGCTGCCTTGACTAGTTGAAATGGAGAAAGGGCAACATCCTAAGCACAGGTTAAGTTCATGAAAAGGAGGTTAAATGACATCGCGCACGTCCATACGGCTGCGGGGGAGTATTAGTTCTCTTCGAGAATCCACGTAGAAGTCGCCAGCAGTGTAACTGTAAGAGTGAAAGAAATTTCTGCCTGCACGTGCAACGAGATTCCAGAATCCCGTGGAGACTAGATTTCTGCCGGCTTTATTCTGGCTTCAATCTTGACCAGCGAATATATAGATAGAAGTATGTCAATGGGATCCCACTTCCATTCTGGGTCAATGGTCGTTGACGTCGAAGCGGATGTGAATAACGACCTGTCTTCATCATGTTCAACACATTTTGCTGCATCTTTCTGATCTTGTCTTTATCAAGCGGAACCGTTATCAGAGACTTTCAAGTCGCACAACCCCCAGTGGTCCCTGTTTACGCCAAACATTGTACGGTAGAAGTATTCAGGTGTGTGCCAAACTTTTTCTGGAATTCGCATTTGATGATCACATCTAGCCACGATTTCGCCAACTCATTTGTCGAGTAAGAAGTATTTATGATCTGTCACCCAAAGTATTTTGCTCAGATTAATGATTCAGTGGCCCTGCGATAACTCAGCTCAGGTGAGTCCGATCCGCGAAAACATCCGCTATCTTGATATGAGAACCACATTTACAGTCCTCCTGAAGATTGTGGTCCAGTCGGTTCATGGGCTGCGATCACTCTTAACCTTACTGTCACCACTAACGGAACTCAATTCGACCGTCTCGGTATCTTCACCTTCCACAACGTCGAAATTTGGCGTACCTCGACCTTTGAGCCTACGATCGGAGACGGAATCGCCTGGACGTACATCAAAGATGTAACACAGTACATGCCGCTCTTCACTGAGTCTGGTGAATTTTTGCTGGAATTGGATAACCTCATTGAAACCGGCTTGGATGGTATCTACTCTAGTCAGCACGATGAATATGTGATTAGGCTCACAATCTGACATACTTTCACAGCAACTGTAGCCGCAACCTATTTCGAGTCGTCGGCCGAATATCCTCCTGCAGAAAAGGCCGATATCATTATCCCAATATCCACCCTATCAAATACGACTGCAGATGACGCCTCCGTACCCCCTGCATTTTCGGTGAGCTTTGCATGGGTTCCATTTGCGTCAAAATAATGATATGCCAGCTCAATATTACCGTGCCGAACAATACGGTTGCGATATACGCTGAAATATTTGCTAGTGAGTTTCACAAATTCTACTACTCGTCCTTCCTATTAACTTGATACAGGCGGCAATGGCCTTGAAGAAGATTGGGTGCTGCACTTTTCCTCTCAGTTGGTGACAAGTCTATTGAATGTAATGACACAGTTTTTCAATGTACCTGATGAATTCTTCTCGAATATTTCGCCCAACATCACCAGCCCACATGATGGTTTTCGTGAAGTCAGGCTTTTGATCGACGGTCTGGTGGCTGGAGTCGCTTTCCCGTACATAACTGTTTTCTCTGGGGTTGGTACATATAGCACATTCGTACATGTCAAATCATCCTCATCAAAAAGCTCTTTACAGGGCTTCATTCCATCCTTCTGGCGACCAATAGGGAGTTATGGTATTGCAGGTATTGGTCATCTTCACCCTCAGTTAGTTGACAAATCTTAACATAAGTGTTCCAGAATTGCCTACTTATTTTGTAGATGTTACCCCGTTCGTTCCGTTATTGACTGACAATTCGCCTCATAATTTCACCCTCGACGTTGTTTCTGCGGAGGTAAACCATACTATCAATTCAAATTGGTTTGTTTCGGGTAAGAATTTATTTTAGTTTTTAGTTTTGTTCTAACTTGGTCGTTGAAGGAATCTTGCAAGTCATTCTCGATGCCAGCTCTAAGCCAACTATCGGTAATCTGACCGTTCATTCGGCGAGCAACTACGCAGACACTAGCATCACTGGCTTTGTCGAGGAGTTCGGGCAATTCAACACAACAGTCACTGCAACGCGCAACATCCACGTTGAGGCAGACATTTTGAGCGGAAGTGGTCAACTTACTCATGTCATCTGGACACAAGATTTGCAATTTTCGAATATCCAAACGTATCGAAACAATGGACTGCTCGCGGTAGGTATAAGAGAAGAACACTCACACTATATCCATGTACCATTGTCCATTGATATTGTCGTTCAGACTTTGAAGCAAACTTCCACCGGCAATTCCTCTTCGACGCATAACGGCGTAGCGGTTCTTTCGGACGTCTTTTCGTATCCGTTCAGCACGAACTTTGACTACCTTGATGAAACTTTGTCCAATTGTAGGTGGAAGACTACATCACTTGTACCGCTAAAGTTTAGGATTCGGCGTTGTTCCAGGGACTTCATCTATCGATCACTCCTACGACCGCATTTTACTCCCGAACCCTTTGCGTATGGCTTCGATGATCAACAACCATCAGACCACAGGTGAAAATTCTCTGGTCAGCTGTAACCTCCCGGTTGACCGGTTATCATGATTTAGATGGTTTCTTCCAACTTGGTTCAGAGAAAATTGGGAATTTTGGTAATGGGACGAATAATAACACCGTAGGTGGTCTTGTACTCGATTTTCGTTCTTGCAGCCTATCGTCTACTCTATTCTATAGTTCAGCTATTCCGATGTCAAAGGTAACACATATACGAGAAGCGTCAACGCAATCAACAGCAACTTCAATGACACGATTGCAATCCCTCTTGACGAGATCGGAGGGAATCTTGCTCATTGATGCTTCGTAGCGTGTTTCACTGTTTCCTCCATATCTATAATATGAAGGCCGTTTGTCCTCGACATATAATTGGCCGAGCGCTTATGGACACAATGGTCGCTCTCACATTTCTCACAGCACGGGCGGAGCAACGCGACGCCCCGAGCGGAACTGAGCTTCTCATCGTGCATTGTACGGGTCGCTGCTAGTGAGCTACTAAGTCCTAAACAAGTAGCAGTTACCTGGCATATTCTCATCACAATTGAGATTCAGTGTACCTCCTGATCATGTTGTTTGTCAGCCTACATGCAATTTTAGAGAACTGTATTCCCCATGTTGTGGATATTAGATCCCAGAAAAGCTAGTTTTCTATTCGTTCATCAACCATCCTCCTAGGAAACACCGAGGTCTAATTTTGCTATCTTGTTGTACTAAAATCATATAAACCCCTCGTTAGGATCTGTACTCACATGTCTCTTGGCCCTACTGCAAGTCTGTTTCGTGGTCAGTCGTTGGGCGACTTATACGCCCAACCGATTGACCAACCCGCTGTTTCGATACCCGGGCATCCACCCGGTCTATATTACCGATTGCTGACCTTCTGCCCTGCGCAGGGAATCGTCGCAGCGGTGATAGAGCAATCTCTTCAGCCTATGGACGGCGAAGTTTTTTGGAATTTACCACTGGGTGCGCAGAACCCCGGCATGCAGTTCCTCTTCGCTCGTGTTTGCGAAAACCAACTGAAAACTTTCAGCCCTCAGGTATTTTGATAGTCATAACATTCGTTATGATCCTCACTTTTATTCGCAGATTCCTCCACAATGGAGGAACCCGGACTCGCTTCTCGTTAACATTGGTGGGAATATCGTTCGTCTCTTAGCTTGGGACGATGTTGACACGGTCGTATTGACAATGCAACTGTCACCCAATGTGCCCCACGGGATATACTGCATCCCGCATGAGGCGGGAAGCAGCGACCGCCGTCCACCCCTCGATATCCTGAAAATGGGATTTCAAAAATTCACCAGATTCTTGCAGATGTCGGCGCACCTCCAACACTATTTCTCCATGCATTAAGGCGGTATGAGATCACGCATATGCTTAATGAGTGCACCTACTGATGTCCATTTTATTCCAGAATTTCCTTCTCGAGGGTGGCAGCTTGGCAGTTGGCCTAGTGGGGGATTTCATGTACATCAGATGTCTCACAGATATCTTCGTCGGTTGTGATCTGAACAATTAGCAATCAGTATTTTGTAATGCGAGTCGTCCTCTCGTCTTCGCGTCAATAACTTGTATATAGGAGTCAGAAGCTAGCCTCCTGTTACCGAAGTACCTGAACGTATGTACATGTGTATGTTATGTATTTTCTATTGCTGATCAATGGTAGTAAGCTGTATGATACGTAGTTCGAACAAGCTTTAGAACCCGTGCCTACGCCACGGTGGCTCGCAAAGCTCGCACCGCACTCCAGCCGGGTTCACAGCTTGTTGGGGGCAAGCCCCCAAACCCCCATTTGTCGTCGCTTTGCTCCTCCACACTATATACTTGTTATTCTGCTCCTCAGTTATACGAATAATATGTATTATGAAGCTAGAAATAGTGCTCGATGTTGAGGAATACCCCGTATGTACAACCCAGTCTGACAGGTAAACAGTGTTAGTACATTATACTGTACAGTAGGTAGGTAGGTCAGACATGGTGCCATGGAGTCCCTCAGTTGTGTCTCAATCAACTATGGTAAGCATAGTATACTCTCTACAACTACCATACTGATGTACGTAGAGTAAACTATCTGTTAACAGGTACATACAATATACATAGTTGTGTTTTCAACAAAGAGTAAACTGTTCCTTAACACTTGTCAATTAATCATTTAATTTAAAAGAACCTCTGGGATAGGATAGATAGGAGATAGTATGAAACAGACCTCGCAATATATTTTCTATGTTCTCAGACATTGCTTAAGTATCATCTGTGCAGCCTTAAGAATTTGTATAATACAATGCAACAAACAACTTGACCTTTGGGATAAATAGCTTTGACCCCTTGTCTTGTTGTAGGGCAGATGACTGCATTCTGTGCAGATTTCAGCCTGTTTGCCTCACTAATTGATGTTGGGATTTGTTGATTGACCATTTGCAAAAGCAAGACTGACTGAAATTGATGTCTCTCCAATGTAAATGGCAGGTTCATCCAAATGTGAAGGTGTTAGCATTATGCCAGGTTCAAATGCAGTCTCCTGCATTATCACCTCCAGGTATTCTAACCTGTAGAACCTTGGAAGTGCATTGGATCAAACTTGCTCTGGAACCAAATATTATTGGAATGATCAAGCAAAAAGATTACCTACATGGAAGCAGTTAGATATCTCTAAAATTACTGCAGATAATGAGAGCTGCAAGGGAATTTATCTGAAGGGTGAACAGCTCAAGTATTCAGTATGAGGGAAAGCGGCTGTGCCGCTCCGCTCCGCGGCAGATTTCTGAGCGCTCGCGCAGAGGATCCACAGCCGCTTCGCAGCAATATTGCTTAGTCACTATTACCAATACTCTGCGCGTCTGATATAAGCGCCCCGAGCAAATTTAGAATATAGGATGTACCCTCTACAATTTTCATCGTCACATTCATCGTTGTGCTCTCCATCATCTTTCGAATCAAACTTGGCACTGTCAAGTTACGAGTCCATAATGAAATGTAGGATTCGTCTCTATACCCTACTCAAATTCTTATTTGCTTATTAATCTTCTGTTTTTGGTCTCCTTATTTTTCTAAATACGGTATGTCACGTTTTGTTACTTTTTTTCACGTGTGTCATGTCACCTGTTGGTCACCTCACATGTGCACTTATCATCACTTCTTCCCTGCTTTTGTTACAGTCCTCCTGCAATGTGTATACATCTTTTCATTTTTATCTGTATTTGTTTTTCATTACTTTGTATCCCTCATCTTGTCATTCATGCCTTTTTTTGCTTGCCCTTTGTTATATATGTATCATTTTGTTCTTCTATTTATCAGCTTATTGCCACCATCACCCCCACCTGCTACATTCCTATTCAGTGCACAATTTCTTCCACCTTCATTGGTAGTGTCAAGCCCATGCCTCGGTGCCTCGCTCCGCCGCTCGGTATCCCGAGATATACTCTTTATTGTAATTTCTCCTTATTGTTCTTTCTCGCTACACATACCCATTCCTTCTAGTCTCTCCTTATTGTCTTTTGCTTTACCCTGCAGGTACTACACGTATAGCTCCTAGTAGTTAAGTCTGGCGCTCTGCACTGTGTCATGCCCTGGCTACAACCAGACCAGTACCAGTACTTGTCAGACGTTGTCACACATCCTACCCACCTCCTTTTACACCTCCCCAAGTACCACCATGCACCTCCCCAAGTGTTCTGACATACCTACCCAAACACCATTCACCCCGACACGCATACAAGATCCTCCTAACCGCCAACCCCTTTAAGTAATAATCTCAATTACCTCCCTCCCTCGAATGAGCCGCCTCATGTCTCCAGATGTTCTCTTGTTCACTTCCTGTACCTATTTAAGTAGCACCGCAATGTCCCGGAGCCCCAGCTTGGTATATTTTGAACACACACCCTTTACATAGGTCCAGTCCCTGTCCCTTTGTACCTGCTAACCGTACGGAATTCGCTTTACTCTCTATTTCTTTATCTCTGTTTCTCCTACTCTGGTCTACTGTCTCGACAATTGTCTATACGATCCAATACACGCTTTTACTTCACGTTTAAGCAACCTGAGTGAGTCTCCGAGCTCCCTCGAACAATACTAAAGCTCCCCAACGCCTAACGTCTTGGTGAGCTAACCTCCCCAAAACCTCCTCGAGCTTCCCTATTGCTTCACAAGCTTTGGGACCTCGATCTGGGTAACGTCGAAGCTACTTCTTACGTCGAACCACGTATCACTTCTCCGTTACAACCTCCCACACTCGAGGACGTCCATCCTCAAGCCCAGTCCCTGGTAACAAGCTTGCCTCGTTTTTGTGTGAAAGAGAAAGGAAGGAATCTAATGGGCACTCCAACCAACCAATCTAATACACAATATGCGAGTTCACTGCTATC
>MU794971.1:0-117618 GCA_027886305.1 Lentinula aff. lateritia | reverse complement strand
CAGTGAACTCGCATATTGTGTATTAGATCGGTTGGTTGGAGTGCCCATTAGATTCCTTCCTTTCTCTTTCACACAAAAACGAGGCAAGCTCGTTAACGGCAGAACTCCCCACCCCCCCCCCCCCCCCCCCCCAATCTTCATAAAAGGAGAAACGGAACACTTCGTCGAGGGCATCCTGAACTCCAAACCAAAAAAGGGACAACCAGAGGAGATGAAATATCTGGTCAAGTGGGAGGGGTATGGGGACAAGTTTAACTCTTGGGTAGGATGGGAAGGTATGGCGGGCTCCATTGGGCTCCTGCGAAGTTGGCACGAGAAGCATCCAAGGAAGCGGCAGCTGTTGCAGAGGCATTGGGCTTCTCTCGAAAGGGATGCATGGGAGGACGAGGAGGAGGTTTCGAAGGACAGATGGGGGGAATAGGCAACAAGAGAAGGGAAAAGGAAGAGGGGAGGGGGATGGGAGAGGAATGATAGAGGGGGACAACCTCCCTAACCTCACGAAATTACGACAGAAAAATACGGAACACCGACAAACGGACACAATGGAACGGAACGACTACGACAAAGAGACCCCCTAGGTTTATGGATCTCACTAACTTAAGCTTACGAATTTCCTTATCGTCAACAAACAACACAATCTTAAAAGAAACATTTATTGGACAAGAAAAGAAAATACAAATGCAAGACAATCTACGATACTGCCGAGACAAAGGTCCTCTTCTAGACCCCGAAACCTATCCACCAAAGACTGGAAAAGAAATGAGCAACAAATCAATAAGGAGAAGGGTGACGACCTACTTCGTTAGGAGGTCCAGGAAGAGCACGCTTCAACGTTTGAACCTGATCCAGAAGACGATCGTATAGCTCCTGCTGCTGAGCTGCAGAGGACACGGACTCCCGGAGCTGATCTAACTCCCCTTGACGAGCTTCCAAGGAAATGGAAGTATCACGAAGAGCGGAGGTTAGAGTGGCGTTCTCCTGTCTGGAAGAAGCCAACTGGGATTCCAACAAATGAACACGGGCGGCAAGACGTTCATTTTCCACACAATAGGGATGCTGGGAGAGGATACGAGGAACGAGTGGAGGACGAATGACAGGAGACATTTTGGTGACAGCAGGATCCTCCTGGGAGGCCTTTATACTGGAAGAACCAGGTCCCAAGGGATGGGTAGGCACCTCCATTTGGGAACCGGTTCATTGATAAAGGTCGGCTAATTGAACCAACAGAGAGGGACCTTGAACCAAACTAAGCCAACCCGACGCACGAGCAGAAACCAAGGGGAGGGCTGAAGACAAAGGTTGGGAACCCGACGGAGTGGAATCTGAAGGAAGGGGAGCTGGGCGAGAGGGTGGGATCACCAGACAGACGAGTCGGGGACCCTCCTCAGTGGCAGTCTTTAAAGAAACAGGCTCCTTGATAATTTTCGTAACCCGCCTCTTCTTGGGACAAACTCTAGGCTGAGGAGAAGTGTTGACACATTTCCGCTTAGCAGCTAACAGAGCCTCCTGCTCCTGGGCCTCCTGGAAGCGCCGTAACTCGGACCTATCAATCGTACGGCTGTCCTGCTCATCGAGCATGTTCAGTTCCACTAAAACCTTTGTGGCCGACATGCTCGAATGAAGCAGCTCATCATATCGACGCCAGGTGTCTTCCGGAATGGTCCAAGACACCCGCTGAGCCAGAGTACCATGCAGTTCCAAAAATCGCCAGCTGTATACCAAATCTTGGTTGCAACGACGAGCAAAATAACGGTACCAAAGGAGCTTGCCTAAGCTGCAAGTCTTTTTACCAGTGCAAAAGGCACACCGAGGGGAACCTTCGGGAACCTTACAGGTCTCCGGATGCTTTTTACAATTGGAACAGGGGAGGGCCACAGCCACCAAGGTAGGCCAAAGGGGATCATCCCGACAGTAGGACGCCAATGACTTCCCTGTGTTAAAGACATTTTCGAACAATTGAAGTTGAGGTGTCGAGGGCAACTCAATCATAAATGCCAATTGGTCTTGCTCTACCTCCCCATCGGAGTCAAACAAGGCGGCAACCTCCTCCCTGGAGGACGAACGAGGTAGAGAGGAACGAGAGGGACCGGCATGAGAGGGAGCTTTCGAAGGCAAGGAAGACATGTTGACACAAGTTACACTCGTGGAACACAAAGTCGTAAACAAAAGAGGGTAGCGAGAAATGGGGGACTTCAACAAAAAAAAAAAGCTTCTAAAACACCACGTGCTCATCAGGTGATTTCCCACGGGTATGCGACAGGTCCTCCTCGAGGGCGCAGAGGACTAAGGGGGGGGTAATGTCATGCCTCAACCCATTAGCCATAGCTCCCTGGATCTACCACTGCCTTGCGTTCGAGCCTGACCCCTAACTCCCCAATTGCTCTGCAACACCTTCCACTATGCCTCCGCCTAAAACCCCCTGATTGCTCTGCAACATCCCCCACCATTCCTCCGCTCACCTTCCAAATTAACCGAACATCCTGACGGCTCCCCCGACACGTGTAGGGAACCTGCCCATAACCAATTCATTAAGTACTAATCTTGATTACCTGCCTCATGTTTCCCAGATCCCTGGATGTTCCCTTGTTTACTTCCCGTACCTATTTAAGTAGTATTGCAACGTCCCCAAGCCCCAGCTTGGTATATTTTGAACACACACCCTTTTGCATAGGTCCAGTCCCTGTCCCTTTGTACCTGCTAACCATACGGATTTCTCTTTACTCTCTGTTTCTCTATCTCAGTTTCTCTACTCCTGTCTAAACAATCCAATATAGGCTTCTACTTCACGTCTAAGCAACCCGAGTGAGTCTTTGAGCTCCCTCGACCAATACTAAAGCTCCCCAACGTCTACCGTTTTGGTGAGCCAACCTTCCCCAAACCTCCTCGAGCTCCCCAACTGCTCCACAAGTTCTGGGACCTCGATCTAGGTAACGTCGAAGCTATCCCTTATGTTGAACTACGTACCGCTTCTCTGTTACTACCTCCACCACTCGAGGACGTCCGCCGCTACCCCCACTTCCGGGACCTCCTTCCGGGGCTCGCACCTTATCGGGAGCTCACATATTTGAGACCCCCCCATCAACTACGATCTACAGATCCTATGTTGACATTCCTAGCTAGTACAATCCATACTACGTAGTGCTCTTATGTCTACTGGTCCCCATTACTTCTACTTTCCCTCGTTACATCCTAGGGACCTCCCCGGACCTTCTAGGAGTCCCTTCAAGGGTCACATCTCGCAATCCCAGCCATGATTAGGTCATTCCTGTCCTCGGTCGTGGTTCCCGTAGCTCCCTTCGAGCTCCAGCTTGCTCTTAGCACGCTACAACATAAACCCCTTATACCAAAACCTACCCAAAGACCAATTCCGACCCAGGTTTTACACAAACAGGTAAACTTTTATCCGAAGGTAGTATTGGGAATGGGTAAACTAACTAACTTGTGGTAGTATGGGTATAGGTTCCCTTCAACTATTAGACTGACTCAGTATTGACTTTGACTGTCAATCTGGGTCTCAATTACAGTCATCTTGATACAAATCTATGTGTGAAAGTCAATGCTTGGTCTGTGCTTATAGAAAAGCATTTGCAGGCTGGTTGTATTCATCCATCGTCTTCACAATTTTCTTCAATTGCCTTCTTGATTTCAAAATCTGACGGTGTAAACATACTGCTTACTACAGATGTGCATATAGTCACACCTGTGACACATCACCATATATATACAGTACTAATTGAAGACCATAGCTTAACTGCTTCCCTCCATCTAGTCACATAGAGTACTCTCCTGTATCCGATATCTCTCTTGCTCTTTTCCTCTCACTTTCACAATCATATCCAATTCATAGTATTTAGTCCATTTGTGAGTGTTGATTAGTGTTACCTGCAAACATAGCAGGTTTCCAATCAATAATTGAACCAATGTACAAGTCTTTGAGAGTGCATTAAAAGAGTCACTAATATTATAAGCTTGCTTCAAGAGCTTTATACAGCCATGAAATACATAATTACACACTTGTAGTAAATGTCAGGTGTTCTGGTCAAACAATGTAATAACTCATGTACGGGGTTGAAAAATTTATGACCGGGGGGCATTTTATTTGTTGTGTACATTGAACACCATAGTATAAAGACTGCAGCTGCAAAGCCGCTTCGATCATTACGGAACGAGTACTTATAGGTAGGTGTTAATTATGTGGATGGCTGAGATCATACTTTGAAGCTTGCATCCAATCGTCACCCAACTCCGATACCACTCGAGCCAGCAGCTCCAAAACCACTTGATCATCTGTTCCGTTACCTTCCAAGTAGTATTTCACCTAGAGAGGAAAAGAAAGTGTGTGTGTAGACATTATGAATTGGATCATTCATAACTGCGTGCCTTTGGTTCAGTCCCGCTGGTACTGGTTTACCTATCAGAAACAACGCCTGAGTGGGCTTATGAATCAACATACCGTATGGTAAGGACAATTTTGGTCCCGTTGGACTTCAGCTCTCCGCGGAACTGAATCATGTGCCCCGAAGACAAGGGCATGGAAGGCTGATACGTCGGGGGATTGGTGCTATCAAAACCTGTAGTAAGATCGACCACACCAGTAATTTCGGCGCCTGCTATATTTTTTGGATAGTCTGCGCCGGACTTTTGGCCGTTCTGAGCAAGATATAAATGAACCAAAACACTGAGATTACTAATTCTCCGCACATAATTTCGAAGTCTAGCAAAGATGGCGTCGATGATTCCGGGGTTATTGCAAATGAAGTAGCTATTAGAGGTCTGCGGAACGATGAGAAGAGCTCCACTTGATCTCAACAGTCTCACACCTTAAAATAACCATATCTAAAGAAGAAGAGGTATGAGACATTTGAAATACTCAGTACGAGAAGGTTAACCGTTTGTAGAGGTCTTCTAAATAACTGGTGACGGTCTTCCTTTGACTGTGAAGAATTTCCGCGAGCTGGGCGAATATGACCTTTCGACATCTGTTGAGTTAAAAACTGGGATAAGTCCACATTATACTGACAGAAGCTGCGACTCCGTCTTTGTCTTTTACCATACAAAGTCAGCAAGCGAGCGAACATACTTTGCTCTTCAACGGTACCTCTGATTGTAGATCCAAACATGAATCCGATGGCTTCTTCATACCCAAAAGGTACCTCGTAACCTTTTTTCACGAGGTCGAGCGCCGTGTTCCCAATGTACTTGAACCCTGGAATAGCACATTCACGTAAGCTTTGGGGCATGTATATAGATATACACAATAACTTGCCTGTGAGGCATTCAACGAACTTGAAACCTTCTCGTTCGGCTATAGCCTCTACCATTTTCGAACTAACCGTAGATGCTACGAATGCCAATTTGGAAAGAGATTTTCCAGAATCTCGATAGGTTTCGAAAACGCGTGCAGCAAATATGGTGCCAAGCTGATCACCAGTGAATATAGTTACTCCACCCGTAGGGCTGAGACCAAATGGGCGTTGGGCTAAACCGAGTTGAGTCTTACAGAGTATCACGCACTGTATTTCACAAGCAGAAAATCGATCGGAGTCGGGGTCCTGAGCCAGTACATAGTTCGCATTACAGCTCTTAGCTTGCGCGATAGCCAGGTCCTGCATTCTAGAGTATAAACTTTCCTGAATATATTATAGGTGATTGACACGCACCAATGCGCCTGCAACAACCGTTGCAGCTAGAACCTAGAAATCGGAAGAAACCATGCTTACCTTTTTCTTCTGGATTGGGAAATGGAACGGTGGGGAATTCTGGGTCAGGATCCATCTGTTCCTTGACTGGATCCACTGTGATACTGAATATTTTGAGAGCATCTGTAACGACGGGGTGGCTGACACCATGCATAGACGTGTTCACAAATCGAAGTGGGTCATTTGAGGGTGTATACCTGGGACAATTAGGAAATTTTCCTAAGTATGGCAATAACAGACATACTGAAGAAGTTTCAAATTCTGTATTTCAAGTAGATATGCCTTCTTGATCTCATCCGTCACATCCAGACAGTTGTCACAGACATGAGCTGGCTCAATAGGCCAGGCTTTCGGGGTAAGATTGGCTCTGATGGAGCCCGAGATACCTTCATCATGGGGAGAAATAATCTAAAAAGTGGTGCACTAGGCATAGGCCGATTTCACACTATGTGCATATTGAAAACATACCTGAACAGCATTTTCCCAGTACACCTAGCAGTACGAGTAAATACCCTGAATGAAATGGGGCATGTCCTTTCTCACTTTGTACCCATTATCGTGCTTATCACGCAAGGCCAATTAAACAGAAATTTAGGCGGCAGATAATCGTAGTCTACCTTTGGATTGTGGCTCGCTGGAAAGAACATAGATTTAAATTTAATCGGTGACGTGATAGCTTGGACCGACCTGTAATCATCACTCCGCAAGCCGCGTTCAACTTCTTCTCATCTTCCGTCAGTCATGACGGATACATAGACGAGAGAGCCGACTTGCTTTGACACCGAACGGTACACTGGACATGATAATTGAGAATGCTTTTATGGAGGCGAATGTTACACATACAGAGGTGTATGGACGATTCCTCGATATAGATAAACTTTCACCCCATTCTCGAGAAAGGCAGCAGCTGTCAGATGCCCCCATCTCTCTGAATTGTATCGATGGTCGTAACCAATAACTATCCCCCTTGATTTTGCACCTTGAACCTCATTGAGAACGTAATGACAAAGTCCCTGTTTTTCGTGACGTCTGAATTAAAGCATCAACTGCGATGCAATGTTATGAGAATGACCTGAGATGCCTGGATGATGATTAAGTCTAGGTTTCAGGAATGAGCAATGGGGTTGCGGAAAATTCTTGAAGCCAGCCTAACCGTTCATACGAGCCCATCCGGCTTCCATTTTTCCTCTTAGCCCTGATGGAAGTAAATCCGAGTCCAACAACAACAACAAAATGTATGACAAGCGCACCTGCGGTTCCGAACTCAATCCGTGGCCTGTCGTTGCGGGAGTGATTAGATAGACATGATTCAATCAAGTTCAACTTTTGTCCAACCTCATCCGACGCTCTAATTCATTGGTATCACCCTGTTCCCAGAGATTTTGTATCTCAGATCGGGTCACTTCATTCTACGAAAAGGTTATTATCGGTGATGCGGCTTGATCAATGATGAAAAGATTACCTGATCCAGTTGCAGCCAGGCATCTACTAGCTCTTTCAAAGGTGTGCTCGAGGACATGGTCGTTGGAAGGAGGGTTCCGATGAGCGGCGAAGCTCCCAAGATTCGGAGAGCTTAGCGAAGAAAAACCATCAAGCCGTCATGGCCGTGGGCGGTGTTTGAATAATTACACTCTGTTTTCTTTTTTCTCATTACATTTTGCCATAGCAAAAGAATCATACACAACGAGATATATCATAGGCACAGATATGCATAAGAAAACAACCAAGATTATACTATGTACTATACACCACACCAGATCCTAGTGAAGAGAGAGGGGGGGATGAAATGAGAGTAAGGTGGCGATCGATATCACCAGGTGTAAAGAAGGAGCATGACCACTACAGGAAGATGTTAAAGACGGAAAAGAGGATGTGAGTGAAGGGTATAGAAGAGAGTCATTCGATACTAGAAGCAGGTACAAGCGAGAGCGATGTTTGACAATCCAGATTCGAACTTGAAGTGTCTGAAGATGCAAAGATATCATAGTCGTCGGGAGTTTAGAGCTATGACCACCACCAGCACAAAACCATCGACAAACTTGTCACGATCACGACGGAATCTAAAGCCCACAAAAAGTTACTCCTCACAACACGAAATGCAGCATTCGATAAAGTTGCCGATTCATCGTCCATGCCCTGCGAAGTTTGGACCAGCCCGGCGCATACAGGAGACTTATTCTCAGCAAGAATTGTGCTCGGATGCAGAATGACTGCCTGTCCGCCAAGAGTATACTCTACATCGATGTAACCTTGAGAGCCGACAACCCATTGCTCGCAGGTAATAATGTTGGTTAGAGCGGTGTTCCGATCGTAGGGCGTGGCAACAGCGATATGTGTGTTGTTTTGAGCCTGAAATGATAATGTTAAGTTATGCATACATATTAATGCCGACAAATTGTACTGACTGGACTTCCGACGTTAGTCAAGACAGTGATCACGTCGCCCTTCAAGATTGCGATCCCGTATTGACTCGCAGTAAGCACCTGAGTCTCCGCTGTTGTCCACGGGGTCGACGTGTCGGCCGTCGAATTGACGAGATAGTTCCGGAACTGATTCAAGGTCTGTATAAACTTGTATGCATCCGTCTTTGTGTAATTTGACGGCCACAAGGGTTCTCGGTTAAGCTAGTTGGGATTTAGACGGCATTCAGATCAAGAGAAGGTTGAGACGTTAGAAAGAAGCCAACAGAAAAGCGAGTCACACGACGAGCAAGAGACAGAGATCAAGAGAAAAATGGTCAAATCACATTTCAAAATAGTACAAGCAAGCAAGCAAACGTACAGGGTCACCAGCGCCCGAAAAGTATTGCTCTTGGCCGTAGTAGACGATTGGGATTCCATCCGACATGAAGTTGAACGCCATGGCGTTGCTGTTAGATATGTAAGTGGGATATACGAGTGAAGAATGGAGATACGTACTATAGAGTCTGGACATCCACACTGGAAGAAGCCCATCGCGGCAAGTCCTGATTTTCCAAGAAATTCCCCAGCACGGTGGTATCTTTGTAAAGTTTTTTGCTCTGGCTTATGGTATCTGTGAGTGCTGAGATATTGAGAGAACCCGGGATTTGAAACGCCTGAGTCAATGCAGTGTACATTGGATAATTGAGGACAGAGTCAAGAGGTCCCTGCCATTCTGCTGCATCTTCAACGTCGAGACCACCAAAGACTTCACCCATGCAGAATATACCAGATGCACCTTCAGTTCCGCAGAAGGTAGGCCAAAAGTCTAAACAGAAAGCGTCTAAGGTGAGCAGGATTTCAACTGCTTCGAGTCACTGACCCGCATCGACATGCTTGGCTGCATCAATACGAAGACCGTCAATTGAGTAAGTTTGAACGAGATCAGAGATCCAAGAGCCGTATTGGGATATAACGGTTGGGTTGGTAGTGTCAAGATCGGGTAGGGTAACATTGAGGTCGCCGAGCCAACAGAGCTGTTCCGAGGTGGTATTGGAATAATCGACTGGGCAGTATGTGTGATAATAAGACTAGAGAACAGGTGAATGCATAGCATAAATACTGTAGAAGAGTGCCCAGGATAACGGATAACAAAGTATGATGTTTATAACAGAATCTGTCATTGAAACAAGCGTCGAGGACGTAATGATGAAAAAGTGTGGCAAAATTGGGGCACGTACAGCATCTTTGAACATGTATATCGAGTAGTCCGGATTCGTACTAAGGGCCATAACATCGTTCACGACCACGTCAACCATGAGATACATATCTCGCCGGTGAATTTCTTTGCTGAGAGCTAACAAGTCATCGGAGGTGCCGAATTTGTCGTTGAGTTGGGTAGAGTCTTGAATCCAATATCCATGGTAAGCGTCACCTATAGGTCTATGGGCATGTGTATATACTTGCGAACTCAAAGACACACCATATGGAGTCCGTTCACCTTGCCAGTTTTGCTGGACTGTCCGATAGTATGAGTATTGGGCTACGTCCGAAGCGTGAGTTTTACCTGGCGATATCCAGACGGCAGTGAATCCAGCCTAAACATTGTTGATACGAGTCGTTCTCACGAAACAGAACAGACATACATCTTGAATGTAATCCAGGTTCCCTCGAAGCGTATTCCAAGTCCCGCCGCACCTAAAGGATACTTGTTCTCAAGTTGATTTTGTTTGGAGACAACGTTCACGGACCATGTTTGCTCGCTAGGTTTGCAAAGAGTAGGATCGGAGTTGTTTGGAAGCGCATAGCGGTCAATGAGAACTCTGGGCAGCAAGTAAGAGCCTGTGCTTGTGTTCTGCGAGTAGCTCAGGAAACGGCGTACTGATAGATACTTCTATCACGCCATTGTGCAGCCGAAGCCGCCTGGGCGTGTTGGGGCAGGAAACTAGTGAACAGAAACCACAATATTAGCGCGAACATGGCAGCTGAGGCCGGAAGAAGGAGAGGACAAGAAAATGAACGAAAGGAAGGACTGAGGACAAGTTGCAAGTTTCCGGCAGTTACAGCAAATGGAATTGTTTTGAATTTGGCTCAGGAGGCCAGAACATGCCGCTTTTGATCAGCTGTCAGCATCTTTACAATGGGAAAGAAGATTTCCGCTTTTGGCGACGAAATGCTAGGCTTAATTGAGGATACTGCAGTGAGAATGCGTGGTTTCTGCATTCGGTATCGGGGAGCGGAAGCAAATTATCGAGGTGTTGTGGAACTGAATTTGGGAATCTGGGGAAACGCATCAATTCATTACCTAAGCCGCAGGCAAGGGACTGGGGTCGTCGCTCATGCTCACCATGCGCCACAATAATGTCTTCTGCTGAATCTCTTTCACCATATGGCTGGCTTGTTGTTGCATGGATCACCGCAATTCCATTTGGATATGGGTATCATATATCTGTGCTCAATCAGCTGCACTCTGTTCTGGCTTGCGAATCAAGTCTAATTCCCAATAATCTCCCAACATGCTTTGAACTCAACGACTTTACTTTTTCCGCGGTGACATCAGTATTCAACCTTGGTGGACTCTTGGGCAGTGCTCAGGCAAATGTGCTGATGGAGAAGTTTGGCAGGAAAGGAACAGCACGGATTAGTGCACTGTTCACTGCTTTCGGCAGTGCAATTATGTGTCTCAGTGGAAATGTCTCTTTATTGGGCATAGGAAGGTGCTAAATATACTACCTTCTCCCTCGAATGAACCTCATGGACTGCTAGATTTCTGACTGGAATAGGATCTGGCATAGGCATCTGTCTCGCGCCCTTATACATTGCTGAAGTCGCCCCAAAGAGCATTGCTAGTACACTCGGTATGTGAACGTTCCTCAGTCATCTATTGATCAGTGCTCAAGGTTTTCCAGGGGTATTAACTCAGCTGGGCATCGTCCTCGGGATCTTCTTTACCCAGCTCCTCGGTGTATACTTCTCTTCCCCGGGTGCAGGTCCGAATGCTTGGCGGCTCGTGCTATTCTTCTCGTTCGCGGTTGCCTTAATACAAGTTTTCATGACTAGTTTTATGGTTGAAAGCCCGCGTTACCTCCGCTCTAAGAGTCTCAGAGCAGGAGAAGAAGCCCGCGCGATCGAAAGGCGGATTTGGTTGCATGGAGTCGGAGTCGGAGGTGATCCTGCCGCAAGCCCTCTCTTGGACGAACGCGATCCTGAAGCACATCCTGCGGCCCCACATGCAAACTTTTCTGTGCTTACCACTTCGCAAACTCTATTCAACCCCCCTGCAGATGTGCGTTTGCCGCTATTGATTGTATGCTGCGCTATGGTGGGACAACAATTTTCTGGTTCGTGATACAATCACCTACTACAGCTTCCAAATTGAAAATCTGGTCTAGGCATCAATGCTGTCTTATACTATTCGAACGATATCCTATCTCAAGCACTCCCAGAACTGGGAAAGTATGTCAGCTTGGGCATCACCGTCGTGAATGTCATCATGACATTTCCACCGATCCTCCTCATCGAAGTTCGTACATGTATATCAATTTCTCCTGGCCCTTCAGCTCATGCATCTCTTTCATCGTCACAGAAACTTGGGCGAAAACCCTTACTATTCTTTTCAGTTGCTGGGGCTTTCATATCTCTGACTGTCCTGGGTATGTCCCTGAACTTCGCTGGAGCTGCAGCAAGCACGGGACCTACTGCATGGACAACTGTCTCTTCAGTATTTATCATCTTCTTCGTAATGAGTTTTGCTATCGGTCTGGGACCAGTACCCTTTGTCATGATTTCCGAAGTGGCACCGTTCTATGTATGTTATTTCCCCGCCTCCTTCGCTTTACTCCACGTGGCACTAACCTTCTCCCTTTTTCGAACTAGGCTGTATCGTCTCTTTCAACAATAGCCCTTTCTCTTAACTGGTTGACCAATTTTGCCGTCTCACTGCTTTTCCTTCCCCTTCGCAATGTACTTTCAGGAGGTGCTCCGGGTGATCCGCGCCATGATCCAGGGAAGATTGGGAGGGTGTTCTGGGTGTTTGCTGCTATACTAGCACTGGTCATGAGCGTTGTTTGGAGAAAATGGAAGGTTTAATCACTTTTCGGATTATGGAGGTGGTATTATAATTTTCGCGTCGTCGGAACATCATGCCGACTGCTAAATATAGAGGGATATATACAGCTTTGACCAGCCATTCATTGACTGAGAGAAGAATCGGACAAGAACCCAGTGCTATCAACAACTGTATGATACATATTCTATCAGGATTTTAGTGTTCACACACATATGGGTTCGACACTTTCGCAAAATATAAACTAAGCTGGTATGGAAGAGTGTAAAGAGAGAGCAGTGGTTTCGGCAGGTGAGAGTGGATATGATATGACCGTACTCTAGATGAGCTGCCCTAGTCCGCCATTTCTCCCTTGTCCCACAAATATCATACGGGAGATGACCATGCCAAGAGCGCCGCATGCTACGGCAATCTTCAAGCAACGAAAGTTCAACACGAATATCGACAAAGGAAGAAAGGCATATATATACATACCGCGCTGAAGATGATGCACGGAGACCACGCCAACGGGTCGTGTGAGCCAGGCGGATGTAGCAAGGCTCCTTCAATCGGTGTCCCTATCAGAATCCAAAACCCCACACTCGTGAACGCAAACCCCATACGAAGTCTAGAACCCCGAACTGATTGAGCAAAGCAAACTTTCGCGGTTTGGTAAAGCAGCAAACACAAACTCACCCCGGCTGTCCGGAGTGTCGACTGAGCTGTCCGATAATCGACGGGATGAGGGAAATGTCTGCGATACTTTCGATTAAAATCACGGAGTCCTAGTAAGCTTGAATATGAATATGAGAAGCTTACAAGACCCAGAGGTACAGCCATAGAAAAACCCAAATAGCACTATTCCCGCGAAGGAGTGTACTCCGAGCACCACAAAGAGTAACATAGCGGTTAAGAACAGGCACGGAATGATCATGTTGTACGGACCCAATCGATCCGCAAAAAAGTTGGGCACCAGCCTGCCCAGGATACTTCCGGCATTGAGTATTGCAAGCTGTGGGATAGCATAAACCCAAAACGAATTCCGGGTGATAAGAGGGTATTTACAGTGTAGAACGCGAGGCGAGGAGCGACGCCTTGACTGACAGCGTACAGCTGCAGGTAAAAATCTACCGACCGACCGATGAAGGTGAATCCTATTAGTTACTCCAGATTTCCAGTGACTCACAGGGGAAGAAAAGACCCAGAGACACCAAACAAGCACTGGGATGTATCGTCAGAGAATGTTTTGAAACAGCTTTCTAGTCCAAAAAGATACGACTTACGCGCCTATAGACACCATATACGCTATATCCCGAAAGACACCTTTCACCCCGATATGGACATTAGCCATGGCTTTCCGCTCGACAGCCCGAGGTTTCATCAGCATATTCGCACAAAGCAGGAGCACCCCCGCAACAGCCCCCGCAGCGCGGTTCGCATTCCCAAACGACGCTTTCTGGTCTAGCTGGTTGAGCAGGATCGGCCAAACGATACCACCGACCGATGCACCCTGGAAATACATACACATACAAGCATGAAATCAAGATATAAGCTACCTCTGTGCGCGGAAATTCAAAACAGGGAACAAAAGTTTCACCGTGACGGCAACGCCTGTGGCGAAGGAACGGCGTTTTTTGAAGTGTTGAGAGATGACGGTCAGGGAGGGGATGAAAAGCAGAGCTTGGCCCAGTCCGATTCCGATTGCTTGGGCGAGGAAAACCTGCGGGAGGAGAAAAGAAAGAAATCAGAATCGATGTGAGTTTTCCTTTTCCTTTCCTTTTCCCCTTCTTCTTCTTCTTCTTCTTCTTCTGTGTAAGTAATTACCTGATAATACTGCCCTTTACGTACTAGTCCCAGCATGAAGATCGAAAAAACCTCCAGGAACGAGCCTACAGCCATCATGTGTCGACTAGACCGAACAGAGGGGCTCAGGCCATTGCACGAAAAAAAAAAAAAAACACCATGACTTGAACCGAACGCACAAATACCCCGCATCAAACGCCAGTCCCACGAATATCCCCGGAGCGTATTGCATGAAATACTGGAAACTCCCGATCCAGCTGTTCCCCGGGGGACACGTCAATGAGTTAGTGTGGGTCGAGAGGAAAGAGGCGGAAATGAGATCACAGAACCTGATATCGGACGGGGTTTTGTTCGATAGGAAGTCTCGTGTGTAGATGTCTTGATAGACTCCGAACGCGTTGGAGTATCTGGTTGTACGTAGTACGTGAGTCGGAGAAGAGTCGAGTCAGGCAAGCTGTGAAGATTACCCGATGGTGCAGAACTGGACCATGAAACTGTAACAAGGCAACACCGCAGTGAGTATACTGAACAGGGAGGCACAAGCACCCCGGAGAGAGTGTGTGTCGCACCATCCCGCGATGGTCATCCAGGCATCCCGTCCACCGTCTGTCGGTCCCACCGTATTCGCATCCCCATTCTGCGGAGCCGTCGATTCGAGATCTTGGGGGTGCCGGGTCGCGTCGAGCTTTTCCATGTCGTCGGTCCTTGCAGAAGCGAGCACGTCCTCCGAATGCGAGACAGACATCCTATCTCTCCCTCGCTGGAGAATACTACTACTATATGCAGGGTCGTGGTAGAGAAGAGAGCGCAGAGTTATTGCAATCGAGCCTATGCACGAGGCCGATATATATATACAAGGCAGCGCGTAAAGCCCACCGAGTAAATCAAAGCGGAAGCAGAGGCAAAAAAAAAAAATTAGAGTACAAAGAAGGGGGGGTAACAGCCTTGCCTAAACCGTGAACGCCAAATCTCAAGTTAATACAACGTTTTATGTACGAGCCGGGCGGTATGTACATAAGATATGATGAGTGAGGGAAAAGAACATTTGACGGGGATCGAAAGCACGATTAGTAGTAGGGGAACACGCCGAGGATGGCATGTGAGCCAAAATACAGCAGTCGATGGAGAGCGGTAAAGCGAACAGGACAGGAAGAGCGTTGAGTTGGTTCGATTTTTGGCGTCTGGAGTGAGGCGAAGCCGGTATTGAATGCTATTGCACCCCCCACTGGGAACAGGCTCATGCAATCTGACAAGGTTGCATAGGCAAAAAATAGGCATCGGCCTTTGCGCGTTCTGATGACGATGTGTTCGTCTATCGGAAGTGGTAGCAAATAGAAACTGAGTAGTAAAAATGACAGACTCGGACTTTTGCCGCGCGTCTTCGGGCACTCACGTCAGTCAGATGTTCCGGGGCGTAGGTTGGAGCAGTCAAACCATATTGTAACGTGTCCTCAAGATAGTATATATTGTACCTCGGTAACCTTCAAAGAAACTTTCAGATCTTCGTCTTGACATGTTCGAAAAGATCGAGGTTGTGATTGCGGTCGATGCTATGGAATGTTGAGCAACGGGATTAGGGATCCATTGTTAGGCAGACTCGGAGAATGAGTCGCGGTAAATGGATGTCATGGAGAGCGGGAAGTGCTAGGCGGAACTATCCGCATACTTCCTGGATAGATGTGCATTAATGTTATGGGTAATTGTCATGACAATTCAGTTTGACTCTGCCTTCAAGGCGACTGACGATGTAATCATAATAAATCTCTGCTTCGTGTGATTTAATTAAGCTAGTAAATATACAGAAAGATAGTGCGTAATATATCAAAGATCAAAATATGGACCAAAAATACAAATGTTCATGGCAAGAAATGACGCGTAAAATAGCATAAAGGAAATGAAGAGGACGTGTAACAATTAATATGCATCTCGTCGCTTGCGGTAACGGCCAAAGACACCACAAGTGCTCGCGCATACACCTAATGCCAGAGCGACCAGTGCACCCAAACCAAGCCAATTGGCATTACCGAATTCAGCAGGGATATTCTGGTCTCGGAACCGATCGCGAGCGATCCCAAACAGTACCATGTCGATGACCCATACGACTAGGGTCACAATGAGTGCAAGGGATGTCGCGAGCAGCATCAAGACAGTTCCTGCGCGATGGTAAGCGGCACCGCAGAGGCCGAATAAAACACCAAGTCCAGCAAGACCGGCAGCTGGACAAGAGTTGAAGGTAAGATATATAATGATTGCTGCGGAGAGGAGGTCACATACCGATGGGGTATAAAATGAGGGCTTTTGTTAGATTGTGGATGATTTCCGTATTCAATTTTGAGGAACTGCGTACGTAGAGTGAGTCAGGAGAGAGAGAGAGGAATGAGTGTGGGAATGCTTACTCAAAACCGAGTTCAGCTGGATTAAAGTCGTAACCGATCTGGGTCTTTGAACCAGTAAAGCCGAATACACCGTAGTGGGTCACAGAGTCCCCTGAGCCGACATCGAGGAACGATATTTTTTCCCATGTGGGCGAAGATACAGAGACCTTGAGAATATGAGAGTAGCCGGAATGAGACAAAGCAAACAACATACAAAGATGAGTAGAATGGTTGCTGCGAGAACGAGCAAGAGTCCTGGGATTGCGGGTCCTGCGGCCATTATGATAGTGGTTGAAAGTTTTACTTGTTGACAGCTTTATAGACCTGTGGAAAGTAAAGTCTCCGCATGACGTTCTCAGATAAAATGGTTCATGTGGCAGTGTACCTGATGACGATAGCTACGTCATCAAATTGGCCGCGAAATACCCAAGCAGCTTCAGAGGATTGCCAAGGCTGGACGCTGCAAAGCAACAGCTTTTTTGCTCTAGGTAGATACCGCAGTACTGCGTATCATGCTGTTAATTGGTAACACGGCAAGTTGAACACAGCGACTAAAGATGAAGCCTCGGCCCGTGTTTACGCCGGCGTCGTGATTCTCTGCTTTGATCAGGCTCAGACTCATTTCATTTATCTCTGAGCTTCGGCCGCCCTGTCTTCTCTTCAGAGACAACCAGAAACCACATGAACTCGCCACGAAACAACCAAGACATCCATTTGCCTGCTTCCTTTCACATCTCCTTGTTTCTTTTTGTTCTTTGACCCACAATGGCTTATTGTCATCTTATCCGCTTCCAGTGTCTACATAAGATGTGGTTTTCTACCTTCATCCAAGTCTAACCGATCCTTCATTCTGTCCACAATTTATTCAGCAACATAATGGTTTCTGTTAACCACACTGCGTCTTCTTCCACAGGCGATTATAATGCTCTCTTTGACAGCCACAAAGTCGTCGATGTCGATGCTCATGCTCCAGCTGTCCAAGAACACGACTACAGTTCGTATGATGAATTTTGTATGATGCTGAGGATCCGGTGAGTACATATCCGTGTTGTCTAGGGCAAGCTATGATCTGATCTCTCTCTCCTCGTTATCAGTGCAGGAGTTGGCTTTGAAGAGACACACCGAGAACGTTCAAATGAAATGACGACTACCTCCCATCTTCCGAAGAAGTTTTCGTATGTCTCGAATTGGCGGGCCAATGTTGATGCTTCGTCTAATTTGACGATCATGGTTCCCCCCTCCCCCTTGTGCGTTCTTCTTCCTACCCTGTTCCGCGGAGCAAGTATTGATCCCTATCGCGTGCGAATATTCAGATTCCATTCTCTCGATCCCCCCTCGTCTCCTGTGGCTTCAATTGACCCATCGCGACTTCATGTCACATCAGTCCCTCCATCGTCCGAATACGAAACTTCCTACCATATCACTAAAGAAGACGAAGGAGTGCCTCCCGCCTTTCATCATCATCATGAACTATACGACGCTCTCTATACACCCACGCTCGACGATGATTCTTCTACAATAGAAACTTCGTCCTCATTGTCCGCGATGGCTATTGGGCCTGACCCCGCATCCTCCAAGGCGCACATACCAGCTCCGCAACGTACGTCTACTGCATCGTCAGTGACAGACGCACGTACCCATCGCACACATCCTCGTCGTACAGTTGGTCCCACAGGCCACAACTACGCAAAGCCAACTCGTTTCCGCAATGTTTCATCCGCAATTCGATGGTTGCCCACGCGGATAAAGTACTCCGTCCTTTCACAGACCGCACATCGAGGAGCATTTCGCGAATGATTTTCTAGGCTTGCTTAGAGAATGGCGTCATTCCGCAGTTATATGGTCTTTACTTCGCATTATTGAGGCCCTTTGGTCTAGTCCTTTCTTTGCTCCTGTTGTGCATCCTCCGGTGCTTTCATGTCTATTTGATGACCTTGTATTATCTTGTCTCTTATACCGTCGTGTCCATGCTACTAGTAGCTGGTAGTACTTGTCGTGTTTCTTATCTGTATCTACACACCTCAAAGCACTAGCTGGTACTAGCATCACATTAAAGCCCAAGTGCATATGTAAAAATACAAACAAGCAAAAGCGTAAATATGTAAAACCGTGATGTACTGTAACTATATGTGTAGGTAGGTGGTGGAATATGAGATGGGGAGTGGTTTGATGTGGGATTGTACGGGGCAATCATGGGCTCGGGTGTGTGATATCTAGATGATAAGTACTTTTGCATTATCGGATTGAAATGAGGACGGGGGTGGAAGACGTTGTTGGTTGGGTGTGGTGTGAAGAAAGGCACACAGGGAAATGCGAGGAGTGGCAGGTGATGATGATGATGGTATAAGACCGGAGTAAAGGCATAACTTAGATAGGGGGAAGCACACCTAAATAATGCGAGAGGGGGGAGAACCGTGTACATGAGAGATAGCGGATAAAACGAAATCATGCACCCCATCGAAGAATCCCCTCGTAGATGGAGTACATGACAGCGGCGTTAGGCACGACACGCATAAGGTGAGCGCTGAGCCCGCTGTATAATGAGCGCGCGCCCTCTTCAGCTATCACCAGCCGCAGTGTTTGTAGCAGACCGGTGTATTTCATGAACCCGTTGACACTAGGCTGGCGAAGTCGTGTGCGGATAACCTGATAAACGAAAGGTGAGGGAAATTATCAGATATTAATGACAGAGATATATTGGTTTGAGATGAAGGCGTACCTCATGAGGATATGTTATCAGTGTTGCTATACATTTCGCAGAGCCTGCGCTGCCGAGCATGCTGTACCATGCTTGAACACCACCTTGGCTCTCTGCACCGGTTGAGAGTTTCTTGAAACGCTCATAGAGCACCCATTGTATAGTTCCCTCGGTGACCCCCAGATAGCTAGCACTCAAGCCTTTGTAGAACCCCCGTATCCCTTCGTCCCGCATTATCTTCTTGATCATTATCCAGCTCCCCCCGGCCAGCCGCTGCTGCACAGGAGGCGCAGCAGCGAGACCCCGGGCAACATTTCCGCGGGAATGCTGTTCCAATTGCAGACGCGTTTTCACTACCCATATCGGATTTGTCGCGGACCCCGTGGCGATCCCGGCGACAGCTGCGGCGCAGAGGTGGACGTAGCTGTTTTCGTGCCCGTCGTTGAAGGCGTTCGCGATGATCTGTTTGCCGTTGCCGTACGTGAAGAAGTTGATGGAGCGGGCGGGGATTACGCCGACGAGGGTCGGGCCGAGACCTTTGAAGAGTGCGCGAGGGGATTCTTCGCGGTAGATGTCCCTGTGAGGAAAGTCAGGAGGACAGAGCAGGGAGCGAGAGAAAGAGAGGGTGTTTTCCCGCGTACCGTAATATGTGGCCGGTCTCGACGAAGTTGTAGAGTAGATTGCTCCGGGGAGCACCAACGACGACGGATCCAGCACCTCCGCTGCCGACGACGCTCATTGCGTGTTTCTTGCGAAAAAGGTCAGACTGGAGCCGGGTTTTGACGACGTCGAATGGGCTCGTCACTATGGCCCCGCACATTCCGCCTAGTCTGTGAAAGGGAGTGAAAAAAGTCATTGAATGAGTCGACGTTGGGGTACTTGACAGAGTTTAGGGATTTACCCTCCTGCAACAAAATGTTGCCATGACTTTGCGGGCAGGAATCTGGGAGCGGAGGAGGAGGAGGGGATTTCTTGTTGTGACATTACGGTCGACCGTAAAGATGTAAGGTAATAATATATTTGCAAGAAAAATATCTTGCCGAGCGTAAGGAAGATAAGATAAGATAACCAAAATTTTTTCATGTCTTGACGTCCATGTTCAATCTCGCCATCCTCAAGGTACGAGAGGGTTCATATTTATCCTCTTTTTCGTTTAGTCGAGGATCTCACGATGGAGGTAGGACACCGTTGCGATCCATCCATCCAATTTTGGAGTACCGCCAGAACAGGCACTCATAGTGGAATTGAACAAAAAATACGCAAATCGCATTCTACACGACGTTGGCCTCTGTGTGTCAGTCTTCGACCTGTCCGAAGTAGGGGAAGGCAAAGTTCGATACGGCGATGGCTATTTGTGGTATAAAAGTATGTTGCTCTCAGCCAAGAGAGTGATAGCCTTGACTCTTACTCTTAGCCGTGTTTCGAATGGTTGTTTTCAGACCGTTTACATCCGAAGTTCTTTTGGGCAAAGTCAAGTCGTCGGATGAGAATTCCATACGAGGTGAACCTTTTCTGATCTACAATCTGGCTATCTAACTCGTTCCGTAGTGTCTTTAGGCTTTTTCGATGATATATACATACCAGCCATATATCTGCCACAACCTTCCTGCTTGTCAGTCTCTTCTCATCCGTATCATTGCTCAGATGTTGACAGTCTTATACACAGCGACCCAAACGAACGAGCGCATTTTTGGATGCCGGAATCTGAACTTACGAAGCCTCACGAGCTGTTAGACACCCCGACGGTAGGACGCATGTATATTGACATGGGTGAAGTAGTGCGGATTCGGGTAGAGGCTGATGAGTTTTATGACGATGAACCCGGTCCGCCGAAGGCGCTGGAAGGTGTAGCAGTCGCGAAAGAGGCACGGAGAGCGCCTTATAGTATTATTGTAGGTATTCCGCTTTTGGCTCGCAGGTGGAGCTTATTAGCTGCATAAGGCCTCAATAGCGGAGCAAGGTCTTGGTTCTGTCTCATGGTGGAATGGCGCGGGGGCAGAAGAAGAAGACGCTATGGAAGAAAGTTGACTACTTCGAGGATTTGCAAGTTCCTCAGTGATAGTTGGGCTGTCGCGTTGCATTGGGGACAGAGTCCAGCACTTTCTCGGACTATACCTTTGATAGATTGTAAGCTTTATCCGCCAAAAGATTTGCTGTCGTGACGCAGTAGCTACGCAGTCGATATTCATATTGAATAATATCAATTTTGGTTTTGCATCCAACTCGCAACGGAGGACAGTGCACTTGCAAAAACCCACCTCGCTCGCTCACGCCCATCGCATGCCTCGGGGGCAGATGGTGCAACTTACAGTTGGCTGGAAGACCTCGATAATGCAAAGATATGTGAGCTACCATCGGCACGTTTGAACGGGTGCAACCCGGCGGCTTCCGTGACGGGACCACTTTCGGTGTAAAAAAAAGCGCCGTCTCATTCTTATTCTTATTCCACATTTACTTACATAAGCAATATACTGGTGATGCAGACTGTGCAGACTTAACCACTTCCACTTCTACTGCGTGTTGAGTAATCGAATCCCTGTCTTCGAGGGTGCTACATTTCACTGCGCTGATCTGTGGGACTGTTGGTGGTCTGTAGGCTAACGGAATGTCGGAAGGAATTCAAATCACGATCCCCGGTAAGTTGAGCAATCCACCTTTGTACTGTCTCCTTGTTCATTCTTCTTTAGATTTTGACGATGAGGACTATGGCTCTTCTACAATACCGTTTGGACGCTCTGCTGGCAATGCATTTGGAGCAAACTCTTCCGGGTTCGGCGGTGCAGGAGGTTTTGGAGGAACTAGCTCTACGCCAGATTCGCCTACTTCAATAACACCATTAGCTTCTGCGTTAGATGGAACTGAAAGAAGCTTTTTCAGCGCTCACAACAGAGGGGATTCCATCACCTCTATTGAGTCGGCTGGTTCTGGCTCCACTCGTTTCCCCAATTATCCCCGGTCAGCTACCTCTTTCAGCACCTTTACTCACTCTGCTCAGCCATCGGTAACAGCGTCCAGTACAGGCTCCAATAAAAAATCCTCCTTTGCCTCCTTCCGCAATGCCTTCAAAAGCGGGAAGTCCAACGAACTTCCGCCAGTCCCTCAGCTTGATAATTACGTGTTCAAGAACCCTTTCAACAGATCCACGTCGTCTTTGAACAGCTCTTCTATTGGAGTCACTGCAAAAGGGACTACAACCACTAGTCCGCCTTTTGGTCGACCACCTACTCCTGGTTCCGTCGATACGAGATACGGTCGCGCCAAAAAGAGTCATGCTCAGGCTAAATCATTTCATTCCCAGTCCGGTTCCATCTTCCACGCATCTGATGGTGGAAGTGAAGGCCATGGTATATCCTCGTCTCCCCCGCCTGTACCTCGCGTGCCGTATATCCGCAGTGAAACTCCGGACTTTGAAGACGACAAGGTTGTCATGGACCCCAAAACACCATCGGATTATGCATTGCACGCTGTCTTTATACGGTTTGCCTCTTCTGCCGAATCCAAGATTGACGCATTTTTGCGTCAACCACTTGAACAGGATCCGCTTCTTCCTGAGCTTATAGGGCCTGACGTCGACCCCAAATTGGACGAGACACTTCTTTCGCTCGGGCAAATAGCGCAAAAGCATACAAAGCCGGTCATTGACTCTATTCTGCGCTGGAGGCGAAGTCAATTGGAAAACGTAGGCTCAGACGTGATTCGGTACCATATGTCACATTCGCCAACGGGAACAGCACGCGTTATACGAACGCACGACGTACCCGCGCTCTTGAATGAACGCAAGAATCTCGCTGCTATCTACATCATGTGTCGCGCACTCATCGCAGTGGTAAAGACACTTTCAAAAGACGCAATCGGCGAGAATCTAGGATACTCGCTAGAGAAACTGACCTTTGATCAGTTTCAAAAGCCTGAGTTGAAACTCCTTATGCAGAGCATAAATCATCGGACAAATGCAGAGCTTTCTGCTGCATTGTTAGGACATTTGGCTAATATCCGGTATGTCGTAGCTCTCATTGTATGTCAGAGGACTATGCCTCATATTCTGTACAGGTTTGTCAGTGTAACAGATCGTTTCCTGGCGGAACTTGCTCCAGTTACTCGAGGGCAGGTACCTAAGGACCTTGACATGAAATATGAGAACCTTATAAATAGTATCAGACACATCCAAATCAAGGTGCATCAAATACGAAATCCGACATACGCAGTTCTTTGTTCACCGATTATTACCCTTAGGTTTGGCCTTCGGAAGCTTTCGAAGAGGGAGCGGAGTTCATGGAGTCGTTATCTAAAGCTTTCATGCAGGCACATGGATTTCGACTCAAGACCGCTTTCGCTAAAACTTTGATCCACCTTTTGCACCCTATAGGAAAGGTTCGCATGTTCGGCTTATTTTTCCTTCAAATTTCAAATTTCACGTCAGACTGCTCAAGCTGAAACCAACTTTCCGTTATGGGGCAAGGCTATTGAACTTATTTATCCTAAAGCTCGCGATATGGCAGCCAAACCACGGTATTGGAACGTCGCGTTTCCGTTAATGATTACCAGCCTATGTGTCGCTCCGCAAGATTTCTACCGAAAACATTGGGTTGCTTGCTTTGAGGCTTCAATCCCCAAATTGAAGGTATTCACTTATCTACTTACTTCATGTGTATTTACCATCACTAATTCGCTGCAGGAAAAATCTCTGCGTATTCCGGTTCTCAATGGGATGATGCGCCTCATTTGGACTTATCTATATCGTTGCCAAGAATCCCCTTCGACTGCCACGACCAAATTGGAAAACCTGTTGAAGCACTTTTTCCCGCCGAATAGGACCACCATCTATCCAAACGAAGATCATCTTGAGCCCTTCATCTATATCGTTCATTTCGTTCTTTCGCGGCATTTTGAATTTGGAAGAGACTTATGTTTGGAGCTTATACAAGAATCGTCCATCAATTCGGCTTATCAGACTAGAGGAGGGAGTCTTGCTCATACCTTCGCGTCCGAACGGACATCGATTGCCACTCAAGCTATTCTAATGTCATTGCATGGCATGGAAAGGGACTCTTCAACACCCAGCTGGCCGACCACTGTTGACTTTTTTGAACCTTCTTGCTGGTCCGACTATCCTACTTCGTCCGATATCCTCCCCGCGTCCATCTTATTGCGTCCCGGAATGCAAGACTTTTTCGATAGATATGGTTCCGCGCTTGCCAATATTGCCAGTGCGTGTGGGAACGGTGTCGGTCGAATGTCGATGTTCGACGAACAATGGTCCTGGGCACGTTTAAACCCTTCTTACGAAGAGTCGCACAATTATATTAGGCGAAAACGCCTCGAGGTTGGAAACGTAGGGTATCCGACGAATTTGGTTTCTCAGATTAACCTCTTGCAGACTTGCTTCATGTCATGGCCGAGGTGTCTCCATCCTTCCTTGCCTGTAACCGAAGCCGTTGACATGCTTTTGCGAGGCGTAGTCCATGTGGAACCATCAGTTGGGGATGTCGCATGTGAAGCACTCCGACGCTTTCTATCGGACCCTTCTCATTCTCTGTCAGTCGTCGCGCAGTTTACGCAATTCCTTTTCAATCCGTCGAGACTATCACAAGAAGGTTCTGGAACGCGAATGCTGTTTGAATCACAGCAACTCCTTGACCTCTGGCTGAATGCCGTAGAAAGTTGGATAGGAAGATTGACGCATCATTCTCCTCATGAACTGGCACAGGAAGAAGACATAATCACACCTCGCTGTCTTGAGATCGAGGCTGGTGCAATGTTCCTTTTGTCACATGTAAGACTACGCATCCGTCTCGCAGGTGTGAAGGTGGTCAGAATACTAGGAAGTTTGATGTATCACTTGTCTCCGGAGCCTTCTGGTGCAACAGAATCTGCACCTTCTTCATCTTTCGTGGCTTTACTGCATGGTAGGGGAGGACACACCCCACTGCTAGATGGGTTTGACGAGTTCCTTGATAAAGCTGAGCTTTCTAGATTGCAGTATTGGCGAAAGTCCAAGGAACCTCAAGTGGAACTACTGATAGCAGAGAGCGAAGACGAGAGGGACCCTAAGATCTGGCATCATGCTTTTCCGAAATTTGTTCAGGCTTGCATGCATATAAATGCTCTAAACCTAGTCATGTTCAGAGACGTCTTGGTTGCTGCTGGAACGCGGTATCATGCAACAATGACCCAATTGGCCGGTCTCAGCTCGAAATTGTCCGGTAGTCGCTCGCCGATGGGATATGACGGGCCACGACTAGTGGAAGAAAATATGCAATTGATAGAGCAATGGCACATCTGGGTAAAAATTTTATGCGCCACCGCGATTTCTCCGGAGGTTGTGCGACCAGTTCTGACGCAGCTTGCCCGCGAGCACTCTCGTGTACCGTCAGACACAAGCTTTGAACGTGAACGACTAAATACAAGTCGTGGTCTTTTCCGGTATCTCACTCCCTTCCTCGACTCCGAATACACTCCTTTCTGTGATGCGGCTGTTCTCTGTATTAGCTCTTTCCCTCCTGAGGCTTATCCTCAATTACTTGAGGACTTGAGTCTATTAGCAGGACGCCAATTCTATGACGACCCCAGATTCAAAATGGGTCTTTCTTTGTCCACTTCTCCCGACGGACTGTTGTCTACGCGCCAACCCCATGATGATACTCGCTCGAAAGTCAATGCAATATCTTTTGAGCGTATTCGGCGACAAGAACGCCTTCATTCTGCGGTTGCAAAGATTTATTATATCACTGCTCATTTCCTCCAATATCAACGATCTGCAGGAAGACAAGCCGCTCTCGCTAACGTTCTGAAATTTGTTCGTAACACACAAACTTATCTTACATCACCAGAGATGCGCGAGAATTTTACGTTACAGCGCCTCCGACGCTACTTTTGTGGAATCGTCGAGCGTCTTTTCGAAGGACTAGCGACACTTGAAGGCGCTGATCGTTTCATTCCGGCAAACATGCATCTCACATTGTATCGTCTATGTGAGGAATGGTGTCATTTTGGACCTCAACCAGAACACGTAAAGCAACGTCTTTTGTTCATGAAGAAGGCTGCGGCTTCAAGTGTATCCGCTGATGGTGCAACATCTGCTGTAGAGCAATTCCAAGAGGAAACGCTGATGCTGTCTTATGCTTCTGTAGGGGCGTTATCTATATTATGTGTATGTGCATTCATACTATTAGCAGGATCTCATTCATCTTATACCTTATAGCAAAAGGCCTTTTGTCCACCCAGTGTATCATCGGGATCCCCGTCCGTCCGTCATAGTACAGATTATCTCAAGCCACTGACTCCGAGCAACGTCCTAGAGCGTTTAAGCGCTATCCTTACGTCGTCTCACCTGCCCACGCAAGAACGAGGAAAGTGAGTACACGTCTTTTTCTACTGAATTTGTTCATGAGATTGAATGCATTGCGGTACAGAAAAGCCTTAAAGTCTCTACTGGCCTCGAATAATGCCGATAAGTCATTGTTGGACGAAGCAATGGAACGAGCCGTCGTCACTACCGATCAATCTGATACTAACAACGGTCGATTCTTCGAAGTCATTTCTCAAGCAATCGCTTCTTCCGCGAACCATGGTTTCACTTTTGCTCAGGCTGTGTGTCTTGCCCTATCAAATCTGTGCCACCCCCTCTCGGAGCCCAGACGAGAAGCCTTCAATTTGCTGGAAGCTATTCATTATCAGGCTTCGGGAATATTGACCATGTCCCAGTTTGAGGCGACCGTAAGCAGCTCAGCTTCGGGCGCCTATATTCATTCCCATCGACTCATGTCAGAATTCCTTGCTGGCGAACACCCCGATCACGCAATAACTGTGCTTGCTCAAATGGCTACATGGTTGCCCGCGTTTCCCACCACCTCGGCTTTCAGTATGGTCACTCTGTTGTTATTACAAAGTCTGGAATTTTGGATACCTCACATTCAGCTCATGAAAGATGATAACCGTTCACTATCTCAGGAAGCTTATACTGCGCTTTACCATCTCATGGCTTTGACCTTGCGTTATGGACAAAGTCATCCAGAGCAGATATTGATACTCTGGACACGACTTGTTGAACCACCCAATCAATCCAACGGCCATGCTACGATGCGATTTTTACTAGAACAATCGCATAAAGTTGGCAGTACGGTCTTCATAGATAGTGCCTCTAATGTTGTGGCCTGTATATGTCAAGGTTCCTCGGGTCGCCAAATCTTCGAGGAGCTATGTTCTTTGATAGAGCCTGTACGGATGCTACCGACGCTCGAACACAAGCTTGCCTTTCCAGATGCGGTAGATATGGAATTATGGTCTGACCTCGATGCTTTATTCGTGGATGGGCGTCCGCGTCTATCCCTGGGCGCCGCTCAATTTGCTTGGTTGTTTTTGGCAGACGTCGCATTACCTCGCTATTGGGAATTAAGAGAACAATTGCCTTCTTTACTTCATGCACTTTTCACGCACATTGACCACCGGACTTCCTTTGTACGACTTCGGGCTCGTTACATGCTTTTCCAGTTGTTGCGAGCCTGGGCCCCTGGCTACGATGAAATTCCGGAACACGCGAACTTCCGTAGTCGGGCCATGCTGAGGAATGAACTGTTGGAAATGGAAACAGAAGCTGAAAAGATGTATTGGTCAGAAGAAGAGAATACTTCCGAATCTGAACCTAAAATGCATTCGTTCTGCTCTCGCGTCATTCAGTTCCTTGAACCGTTATGTCCCTCTCTCAGAGAGAAATGGGGAACCGTAGCTCTGGAATGGAGTACTTCCTGTTCCATCAGGTCTGTCGCATTCCGCTCACTGCAAATATTCCGCGCCCTCCTACCTCGTTTGAAGACTCAGCAGCTCGCTTTGATCATTGGACGACTATCGAATACTATCTCAGCCTCAGACGACGCCGTCAAGCTCTTTACCACTGAATTGATTTTGACAGTGCACGCTATCGTGTCATCCAACAACTTCGATATGTCACTACTACCTCAAATCTTCTGGTGTACCTGTGCAACTCTGACTACCACCGTAGAACAAGAGTTTGCTGAAGCTTTGAAGCTGTTAGAAAGCTTACTCAAAATCGTAGACTTCGACGATCCATTCATCATAGAGCAATTACTTGCTCGTCGACCTCTAGAATGGACTGGATCCGCTTCTCTCCAGCCCAACCTTCTCAATGGTCTTCGTTCCTCCGTCACAACCGCTCGGACTTTGAGAATTCTGCAGTCTCTGTCAGAGTTTAAAGATGCAAGAATAATCGATTCATCTCATGGCCGCGTCCGTGACCTGTACACACTTTCTTTACCATGGTGTCTACACTCCATGATAACCGAGAAAAATGGAGGCGACAAATCCACAGATGACGCGCTGCATCAATTCGCTGAAAATATTGGTGATCTAGCTAAACGAGAAGGTCGTGTAAGTATACACAAAATCATGACTTCCTTCGCCAAAGGACATTTCAGGACGAAGGATGACTTCCTTCGGCAGTCGGTTGCCAGTCTTAGGGAGCATTACGGCGTCGAACATTGGACTGAGATCGTGACACTGCTGATGGGACTTGTTCTCAATCGGGAACGCTGGCTGCGCATCCAATCGATGCAGATCCTCAAAGTATTATTTCAGCAACGAGAGACCCGGAATCCAGTAGAACTGCTGGGCTCTGAGTTACTTATGCCGTTGTTGCGACTATTAGAAACTGATCTTGCGTCCCAGGCTCTGGATGTTCTGGAGGAACCCGTGGCCATGTCTGGTGGTTTGGCAGCTAAACATGTGCTTCGTATGAGCATGCACAGCCGGACCCTCCCGAATTCTCAGGAGGTCGATTCAGTCGCCACTGTCTTTGGTGTACCAGAGGAGTCAGGTTGGTCTGTTGTGAAGGCAGACGAACTTCGAGATGTCTGCCGCTCCAATTTAATGGAAGTCTTTGATACCTGTTCGATGCCTACCCGGCCCTCACGAATCGAATTCGAACCAGAGGAAATCGAAGTCCTTGCTGAACCGTCTCGTGTAGAAGACCTTGGTGGTCTGGTGCAGAACCTTCACGACCTCACAACATTCTTCCAGGACGATATTAAACCGGCATCTATGAATGGCGCAGTTCCCAACAGAAAATTAGAAGCTCGAGTAGCCGCAATTCTTGCGAAATCGATCGCGCATGAGGAAACGGTGATGGATATTCCTTCCACACCATTTGTGGATGTCTTTCGTGTGGCGGGTATGTCATCTGATGAAGACTCGGACCAAAGTTCAATCAACAGTGACGAGGAACTGGACGCTTTTTATTTTGATTCGCCCACTGTATATCGGTCTGCGCCTAATGGTTCTCACTTTCCTTGATTTATTTACCTTTCATACATCTTCAACTTGTTCTGTAGCTGCAACCTGTACCTATATCACAAATCACATTCCTGAGGCATTCTACTGTAGTTAGATCATATCATGTATATATACATAGAATAGGATGATACAAGCTTTCTGACCCATGCCTTCTTCACGGTGGTCGCACCATCTACTACAACCAGAATAGACCTTGGTTATAACCAAAGTAGCACCGGTGACGGGCTCTTGCTTGAGCTAGACTACTTACTAGATGCTCGAACCGCTCGAAACTTCTGTTCTCGCTTCTCTCTCGCAAACAAGTTCTCATACAACTTGATATGTATAGCCTCTAGGATGGACTTTTGTCTGGGTCGCAGTCATCACAATACCATGTCTCCGACTCATCAGGTAACTGAGATAGACCAGTACAGGTTAGGTGAAACTATAAGGGCATCATTAACGCCAAGGTTGCAAAATCAAACAAAAGCTCACCCATTGATTTGTGCAATCCTCGTTATCGCATGCAACCATCTGTACGAAAATGAGCATACATGATTCTGTAATGTTGATACACAACTCACTTCTCCATCAGACGGCTTGTTACAATAACAATAAAGTCGATTATCGTACATTGCAGGTAAAGTGATCTTCAATGACATGGGTTGGTCTCTGCCAAGGACACTCGAACGTTTACCTCTCCTCGTTCTGGTAGATCGTTTGCTCGGTCTCTCTGCTTCGACTACGGGATTACCCTGCGTAGTAGGAATTGCCTTGACAGGTTCCTCGTCCTCATCGTCGTCAAGAACAAGTCCGCCAGCGGTATTCTTAGTCCAACGAGATGGTGGTGCTACATCAGGAAGGAGTATTGGCGCAAGTTGGGTTCCGGGACGGATGCCAAGCGCAATGGAGGCTTCTTGTTCTTTAATTGACTGCCCGAGTACTTGGATTTGGCGGGAAATCTGAGGTACGTGGGGTGGACTCAGGTACGGAAATTCATGCAAAGAAAGCCCGACGAACATAATCATGAGCAGCTCGGGCAAGATTGACCTTCTCCTGCGCCGCGCTTACCAGTTCCTCCGCGAGCCAGGCGACGTGTGATAGTATTTCTTTTCCAGTTTCAGGTGGCTTAATACGCTCTGCAGGTAAAAGTAGTGGTGTGGAAGGCCGTGGAGTCAGAATGGACGCTCGAACAGAGCGGAGAGGAGTCTTCGGAATTGGAGGAGCAGATCTGTTGTGAGGCGTGATTAAGGTAGAGGGAATGGTAGGCGCTGTTGAGGTTTCGACTTCGAAGTTACGACGATATGCAACGTATTTTTGCAATAGCGGCACCAAATCATCGAGATAACCTACCTTGAGGTCAGTGGATGGATGGATTGATGTGTAAAGTATTGGACTTTACCGTGAGTTTGTTGGTCCAGCTCTGCCATCAAATTGTATTGCCTGTGCAATGTTAAAGGGACCTGATCAATAACTATAGAGCTAGATAGGTGAACATAAAAGCAAGCTTAGTTTGTTGACATATTCACTTTCAAAGTGCTCTTCCTTGACTGTCTCCCATATTTCCCGTTCTTTCTCCAATTTGCGATCTTCGAGCCCTTGATCTCCTGGGAGTACGGCTTCTTCTTCTTCTTCTATATCCTCTCCTGGGTCAGGAAAAGCCTGAGATCGTCGTCGTTTACGGGACATGATGGTCATACGCAACTCCATTCAAACGGATAATGTCGGGCCTTAACTTAGTTTTACCAAACTAATCAGATTTGAAATCCTTCGGTTTTATGGCAACCCAGGACGGAACAGCCAGTCTCATAGACCAGAATCTGAACACGTACAGTCCTCCCGGCGAAGCACATCACCATTGTTCTCATGATGTGAGGCTGATGACTTTGACGGGCTCGCACCTGGCTCAAGAGCCGTTATCATAGATCACCATTCCGAATACACAAATTGATTGGGCACATTATAGACTTGCTCTATGAAAGTGTGTAGGTGGATTACAGTGATTTCAACTTCTCCAAGCATTCAAGGACACTTCCAACAGCTAACAGTCTAAAGCTGTTCACCCCAAAAACATTCTCTCGTTGACTAGTCCAAGCATACCATGCCTTTTCCAGCACATAAAGAAGACCATCCTTGTCCTCGATAATATCATCCTGGCGATTCGAAGGCTGGAATCCCAGCTTAGTTTGTTTGACCAAACTAGAAGTATGTGTCCGCATACGATACATCCGTTCACGCTTCCATCGCCTTTCAGAACAATTTGCCAGGATGACTCCAAGCACTATCTCTTGCTCTGTCAAACGCACGGATGCATCATCAGATAGCGTGTGTATTGCAGAAATATAGCGTAGGTTGTCAATGTAGTTTCTGAAAAGAAGATCAATGTCATTCTCCTTGCGATCTTCATCAAAAAAAGGAAGATATTGCAGAACACTGTCTTGCAAAAGTTGGGTAATCGCCTCTGTTCGAAACTCTGGTGGTTTTGTTGTGTCCGACAAGTCTGCTGGCAGAGTGATGTCCTCTGGTTTGATTTCACGATACATATACCCCAGAACTCTGGTGGATTCGTAGTAGTCGGATTTCCTGGGGTCTATCACTTCAGCTGCGTGCCAGTCAGGTTTGGCCCGGATGAGTGAACGGGGTAATTTTTTGCCACTGATATCCACACGGACACCCTTTTTAGGGTAATCAACGGCCTATACGAAACGCATCAGTTGCAGAGCTTGAATCAGAGATGTATCGGCTGACTTGGGAACATAGTGTTGCAAGCTTTACACAGTCTGGGTCGAAAAAGCCTTTCTGTAAACAGTGTGGTAGGAATGGTTGATGAGTCAGATAGCAGTTGTCTTATATGTACCTCTGATTGATCTGAGTGTAGAAGACCTCTGTTATAAAATCAGAACAAAAGGACACTGGAAGACTCACCAGCAATAACCAGGAGGCGATCCGACAAAATACCCTGTGATTAGATGTCATTATAACCATACAATTAAAATGTGGAGGAAAGGCTCTGTAACTCACCAGGACGTCGGAATTGAAATACTCAATGATAAAATCATGAATATCCTCAACTGTACTGTTCCTTTGCAAGTTGAGATCAGTTCCGGGGGGATAGGAAGCCGCAGCTGCAGCTATCGTGGGGAGAATACTGGTACAAGTAGACACTGTGAATGTGTCACTAAGAGGTTTCTATCAGATGTGATAATTTGGTCAGGGGACAAAATAAAACATCACCCATCCAGATCACCCCCACCCAGACACGACGCAAGCGATCGCTTACCTGTATTCACACAATTAAAACCGAGTAGGAAATAGGTAAGGAGGTGAACGTGCCTCGACTCGGCATGACCACGACGTTTTTCAAGTGACCGAAAAGATTTCGTTTATCAGCAGGAGGTTCCCCGACAGCATCAACACGTTGGGCTGAGGACACAATTTATATATGTGACACTTAGTTGATTGAACAAGTCAAATACCATCTCCTAAGTGAACGAGTGGGCTTCTCCATATTAAGCAGGGACCAGATATCCAGGTAGGCTTCTCGTCTTCGGGGCGCTGAATACATGCTTGCAGAGAGAACATTCATTGAGATCAAATCTATGTATATGAAACGAGTGAGATAGCATACCATATATATGATTTTCGCCCAAGCAGTACGTTGATTCGTCCGTAAATTCGGGCCTCGATGGATCAGCTACATAGGCAGGCCCTTCATCAGCCACACCAGCAAGAAGATAACTGTCAGGGATGAGTATGCGAGCATCGTGCTTGATTTCTTTCAGAGCTTGCATTCGAGCAATGTTCCGGAGTCCCTTGAGGAATTTGCTATCAATGTTGATCTTTTTAGATAGCCCTTGGACAATTTCTGCTCCGCGCTCAGCAAGCTGCTCCAAAATCCATGGTAGGCGGTATGCTCTACCGGAGGAATGAGAAGTAAGAAAATTGTGGCAATCGGAAAGTGAATTATCGACAAGTTGGGCATTAGCGACGGCAGCACGAAGAAGGCGAATAAACGTTTCGCGAGGGACTCCACGATCCTCGAGAATCATAACTAGAGCCCTAGAATACCTCTCAGCTGGAACAAGTCACGATAGTTCTTAATAAATAACATACTTGTTAAAGTATGCAGCCATGGGGGCTTCGAATGCCAATGCAATCTCGATATCCGCCTCTTCTGCATTGCTGTTTTCAAATTTACGCATGGAGGGTCTCAGACGCATGCGGATATCTCCGGGGATTTTGTCGAGCTCCTTGTCAACAACGACGATTCCTTTGAATCCCAAGAACCGGATTTGATACTAAAATGCATCATAGTAACATGATCATTGTACAGGTATTCACTATTAGAATAAGATGAATGCTCACTGCAGATGGTTTGACCGCATGTTCACTTCGATTCAAGCGGGCCTTACACAGCACTGCCCAGATTTCATCTGCCAAGCTCTCAGAAATGGTCCCAACTCCATCCGTGAAAAGATATGGTTCTCGTCCCATATCTGCAACAACTTCCCATTCCCATTTATGAATCTTTACTGAACTCTCGGTAGCTGTGAAGGCTTGGGCTAATCTAGCTGCATACTTTGATGGGCACCAAAGTAATGGTGGTTTTTCAGGATTTATGGGTGTATCTTCTGGTACTTCGAAATCCCCAATGGAATCACGAATCTTCTGGCTGGTAACCACACCTACACTTGGTTTATGGTGTCGGAATGGATTCACGAACCATACCGAATGTTCACGGAGCGAGGAACTTGAATAAGCCAGGAATTCAAACTGCCGGCCAGCAAGTTTGAATCCTTTCAGTATTCCACCGATCCGCTCCTTGAGGAAGGATAGTCCATCGAATTTGCGATCCCATCGAAGTTGCAAACGGTTCTCGTCAGAAAAGGTGACGCGAAGAAAATGGTCTTCATAACCGGAATATTGTCGAATTATTCGATTAGAGTCACTTGCATATGGCCCTTCAAGGATCATACGAGTTGGCGTAACGATGACACGATAACATGAGAAAATCCCAGAAGAATGTGTTTTTTCTTTGAAGCGAGTAAAGTCGTCCAGTGCACGTTCCAAACATTGAATGGGGGTGTCATTGGTAGGACGGTTTGGGTCACTCAGGAACTGGGGATACCTGCGTAAAAGCTCCCCCACATAATCCGAACCATGTTTCTTGCGCAGTGTCTCAAGGCGAGGCGTCATTGCCATTATTTCGTTAGTATGTAGAAATCCATTATGTAGTAGGCTCTCCAGCTGGAATGCCACAGGCCAATCGCATTTGGCAGTATATGCATCCCATTCACGAAGTCTGTCAACCGAAAAGAACTTCCAACCCGCGGCTTCAACTTTGGCTAGTCGAATAGTGGTCTCCATTTGTGCAATCTTACACAAATCGCGGAATTTCGAAATGACATCGGAACCATCGCTTTGATTGTTACTAGGCAATAGTAATCGGAGGGTATGAGCAAAGGGAGCCACTCGAGCATGCGCTTCGTGACGCTCGACACTTCCAATTCTGCGCTTGAAGCGCACATTGTTTTCGTCGTCACGTTCGTTCCCACTTGTACTACGATAGAAATCCGCTTCCTCAAAAAACGGGGGCGTGTATGTGTCAAAGATAATGACTAAAAAGTGATCGAATTAGATGAAAAAAAACGGAAGGAACAAGACTTACAAGCATTCCCATATTCATACCCCACCGCAATTTTTGAGATGGACGCAAAGTCAAGGACAATGTTTGAACCAAAAGTTTCCGAGAGACGGTCACCAACCTGAAAGTTCAACACACATGGCAGTGTGACACACCTATATGACAGGAGGAATGCAATAAAACTCACCTCAATTTTGAGTAGCTTGTGATCATATTCAAATTTTAGCCAAGCTTGACCTTGAGTAGCATATTCTTTCTCCCATTCAATGGAATACGCTCTGCTTTCACCTGGGCGAGCTTTTGGATTCTGGAAGAGCACACCAAATTGCAGGGTGACTACTCTTAAGCCAGGACCCTGCTCCAGCTCGAGCACTCTCCACTCTCGATCTTTTTCTTTTTCTGGATCAACCCATGGAGCTTTCTGCAGCATTGCAGTCTCCTGATCTGTCGGGGTGCTGTGTTTGTCCCCAAATGTGATCTTCTTTCCATGAATCTTGACCGGATATTGCTTTACATGTATCAAGAACCGTTCACCTATCTTCCTGAAAGGCAGTCTCAAAACCCCAGTCCCATTATGAATGCCAATGGCCCCGCCGTCGTGGCGAAAAAGATGAACAGCAAAATTCAGCTTTCGATCAGGTCGAGGTTGCTCGAACGGATTGTTATGTAGAATGTTCGCAAGGGCGGTAATTACCTCCCATTTATCGACCTGGTATGGGATATAACGCATGTATATCTCCATAGCGGGCTCTGATTTCTCAGGTGGCATCCTGTTCAGCGAGGATATAGTATTGGAGACTTGACAAGTGAGAGAGATGATCGATGATGATTCGAAGTCAAGCGTGCAGTAGCGCCGATATTTTATATGAACTCAGGCTTTCATTTATTAACAATTCGAAGTTCTCATGTCTTCTAAAGTTGATGTCAGGAAATATCTGCGCCGTAGTAGAGCGCAGTACTGGACTGGTAAACGACAAGTATTACATAGGTTAAAGAGTACCCGGCCACGGAAGAGAAATCGTAAAATTAAGAGTCCACGGCGTAATATATGTATATAGGCATTACTGACACATCTACTCAGCCAATTGTCGAAATTTATCCTGAATTTCTGAGTGGAGGTCATCTAGCTTCTGTTTGACGTTATCCTTTCCTTGCGAGGGGGACTAAGAAATCGGATGATCAATATTCTGTCTATAAACCATGTCCAAGATTACATACCTCAAACTTCATTTGAGAGAGCTTGAACATGAGATCAGACGCCGAATCTTTGATCTTGTTGAAAGTCATGTCGCTCTGACTGACCAACTTCAGTGCAGCATCATGAAAACCGACAAAATTTCTTATCATGCCACTGGTCTTGTAGAAGGGGCAAAATCTGTCATACTCGCTCATGCCATTTTGCTGAAGGAAATCATCCTTCAACATACGAGCAACCTCAAGGGTGATCTTATCGTTTTCGCCCAAAGCACTCTTTCCGACCAACTGTACGATTTCGGCCAAATCCTCCTCTTTTTGCAGGATCTCCTTCACTTTAGTGCGCAATTCGACAAATCCAGGTTCCGTGGTCTCATAGTACGGCTCAAGAATTTTGGTGTACTTGGAGTAAGACACTGACCAATTCACAGAGGGAAAGTGTTTTCTCTGAGCGAGCTTCTTGTCGAGACCCCAAAATACTTGAACGATTCCAAGCGTAGCTGAAGTAACGGGATCGGAGAAATCCCCACCAGGAGGCGACACGCTATGAAATAACGTCTGTCAGTTGTTATATTTGTTCGTAATGGGCAGGCAACTTACGCGCCGACAATGGAGACAGTACCCTGTCTCTGGGGGTTACCCAGACACACTACCTTACCAGCACGCTCATAGAAGCTGGCCAATTTAGTACCAAGGTAGGCAGGATAACCGGAATCAGCAGGCATTTCGGCCAAACGACCAGATATTTCGCGAAGAGCTTCGGCCCAACGTGAAGTTGAGTCAGCCATCATTGCGACGTTGGTTCCTTGATCACGGAAGTACTCGGAAAGAGTGATACCAGTGTAGATAGAAGCTTCGCGAGCAGCTACGGGCATGTTCGAAGTATTTGCGACCAATGTGGTACGCTTCATGATAGGTTCTTCACGATCTCCTACTTCCATGGTGAGTTCAGGGAACTAAGAAGCAATCAATGACAAGACATCCGAGGAATGCGAGCCTCAATATACCTCCATCAATACTTCGGCCATCTAAAAACAAAGCATGAGTCGTACGCTCAACGAAGGGTATAAAGCGACGGACTTCGTTACCACGTTCACCACATCCGACATAAACGATGATATCGCTATTGGAGAATTTGGAAAGGGCCTGAGAGATGACTGTCTTGCCACAGCCGAATGCTCCAGGAATAGCTGTAGTCCCTCCTTGAACACAACTTCGAGAAGACATGAGCAATAAAATAAGTACGATCCCTAAATTAGAAGTCTTACGGAAAGAGAGCGTCCAAGATACGTTGACCAGTCAGTAAAGGATGATCCGCAGTTTGTTTCTCTTTGACCGGTCGAGGTGCACGGACAGGCCAAAGTTGCATCATGGTGTGTTTTGAGGTCTGACCCTCGAACTCGGTTTCTAGAACGATATCCTAAATTGCTGATGAGGATCGATTTATTACAGCGATTCAAAACACGTACATCCACGGCATAGCTACCTTTCTCGGCTATGTGTGTTATGGTACCGAGAGCCCGGGGGGGAAGCATGACCTTGTGGTTGTCTACAAGTGAGTTTTCATAGACACTTCCGAAGATGTCGCCGCCTGATATATGGTCGCCAACCTTGAAAATCCCCAAGTAAGTAAGACGAAAGAGATGAAGAGATTGTGCAAGAAGTCACAGAAAACGATGCTGGCTTGAAGTCCCATTGTAACGATCGATCAAGAGCATCAGTGTTGATACCGCGGGGAATGTAGATAGATTTAGAGAGTTCTTGTATGGACTGGAAACCAAACGGTAAGAGAACATTAGAAAATCTGCTTTGGCTAGAACGCACTCGTAGAGGTCGTTGAATACCATCGACGATGTTACCCATCAAGCCTGAAAGAAGAGTGTTGGATGTCTTTGGAGTTCATAAGCGAGATCAAATCATACCTGGCCCAAGCTCGACACTAAGAGGCTTTCCAGTTCTGAGAACGGGGTCCCCAACTGTTACACCAGAAGTTTCCTCGTAGACCTGAATGGTTGCTTTATCAGATTCAATACGAATAACCTCTAGGATAGAGTGAGTAGAAAGTTCCCCGATACACGAAAAATAGGTACCTCCAACTAGTTCGTCATGTCCAACTCGTACGAGCTCATACATAGCAGCCCCGATCATATTTTCGGCAACAACTACAGGTCCAGAAACGCCAAAGACCTGACCGAATCTACTTTCTCTGTCCTCATCGGATATCTTGATTAACTGTCGTTTAGCGTTTTGAAGAGCGCCTGCCATTGTGGTCTAAGTATTGGGGCTGGTAATGGGCTTCCGTTGCAAGGTATGATGAACGGCCGGCATCCGAACTACGGTCGGAGACTGTCCCGAAAGTCACATGAATAGGACGCGTCGCCTACGCAAGCGCTTTGACTTTGGAGGTATACCACTCTTGTCATCTAACTCCTCTACGACTGCTTGGATCATGGCACCAAAGGCGTAAGTTGAACACTACTTCAATATTTTGCTTGCTCATTACTGTGTCTAGTGACTGGGAAAAGTGTTCGTGTTGATCCGCGACTTGCATTGATTCACACTCATATTCTCATTCATGACTGCAGTCGAAAAGAAAGTCGATGACAAGGAAGAAAAGATTGTTGGTAAGTTTGACGCCTATCGTGGTCCCGAAATCTACTAATGGACCTCCGCAGCTTTAGACGACAGTGATATTCAGATACTCAAAACCTACGTACGCCTCTTTGCTGACACTTCCACAAAGAATCAGACTCACCTTCTTGAACAGGGTCAAGGTCCATATGCCCGCCAACTGAAGACGATTGAGAATGATCTCAAAGATATCCAGAAACGCATAAACGAGAAGCTTGGTGTGTGTTGTAACCCATCAGCACAGCACGCGTTAATTAGGCGTACGATATGCTAGGTGTGAAGGAGTCGGACACTGGGCTTGCTTCTCCGAATCTATGGGATCTTGCAGCAGACCGTCAAAGAATGTCCGAAGAGCACCCGCTTCAAGTTGCACGATGCACAAAAATAATTCCTGTGGATCCAAAGTTGGCTGAAGCGGCCAAGGCTGTTAATGCATTAGGTGCACTGCAAGGACAGAAGGGTGCAGACGAGCAGGACAAATATGTGATAAATATCAGGCAAATAGCCAAGTTCGTGGTTGGTCTTGGTGAACGTGTGGCGCCGACGGATATTGAAGAGGGTATGCGTGTCGGGTGAGTCTCGTCACTTGCTCGCGTTTCTTATCGTGACTAATACTCAGTCAACTAGTGTCGATAGAAACAAATACCAAATCCAGATTCCTCTGCCCCCGAAGATTGATGCCTCTGTCACAATGATGCAAGTGGAAGAGAAACCAGATGTTACATACTCGGATGTTGGTGGTTGCAAAGAACAGATTGAGAAGTTGCGTGAGGTGGTAGAAACACCTCTCCTTTCTGTGCGTATACGTTTGGTCTTCGATTCTTCTGTTGACTTTTTCGTTTTCAGCCTGAACGGTTCGTAAATCTTGGTATTGACCCTCCCAAAGGGGTCTTGTTATTTGGACCTCCCGGAACAGGGAAGACCCTTTGTGCTCGCGCAGTAGCCAATCGTACAGATGCAACCTTCATTCGTGTTATTGGGTCCGAGTTGGTACAGAAGTACGTTGGAGAAGGGGCACGTATGGTTCGTGAGCTTTTTGAGATGGCAAGAAGTAAGAAAGCATGTATCATCTTCTTTGACGAGATTGATGCTATCGGTGGTGCACGTTTCGATGATGGTGCTGGTGGTGATAATGAGGTCCAGAGGACAATGTTGGAACTCATTAACCAGTTGGATGGTTTCGATCCCAGAGGAAACATTAAAGTGTTGATGGCTACTAATCGGTCAGTTAAAAACAATGGAACGAATGGATCCTACTCACACAGCTTGTAGTCCCGATACGCTAGACCCCGCTTTACTGCGACCAGGGCGACTCGATCGTCGTGTGGAATTCTCGCTACCTGATAACGAAGGAAGAGCACATATCCTTCGTATCCATGCTCGAAGGTTTGCTACTATCATACTTCTTGCAAAACAAGTACTCAATATGTGTTTCATGCAGTATGAACGTTGAACGAGATATTCGATTTGATCTTATTGCCCGTCTATGTCCCAACACGACTGGTGCAGAATTACGGTCCGTTGCCACTGAGGTAAGATTTTATCCCTGAACCCTCTGGAATGCTCAAGACTTGGAATTTAGGCTGGCATGTACGCTATTCGTGCGAGACGGAAAGTCGCATCGGAACGTGACTTCCTCGATGCAGTGGAGAAGGTCGTTCGACAAGGCACCAAGTTCTCCAGCACGTATGTCGTTTATGTCGGATTGCTCATATTCAATATTGACCTGTGTTTTCCTCAGGCCATTGTATCAAGTGTACAATTAGGTATTATCACTCGTTCTTATAATATAGCTTTTTTTTCGTCGTATATCCTACTACACAACTTGAAAACCAAGTCTCTCAAACATTGAAACGTGGAATATCCACGGGCCGTTAGCTCTGTTCCGTAATAGATAAATACATATTTGATTCAATATCCTCGATGAAGCCGTCATGAAGACCACAATTCGACTATTGAAAAAGTCTTCTTCATCGCCTCGATTCCAACGCCATTACATTCGACGTGCCCCTGCCCCAAGTCCCAAAGAAGTCACGGAACTTTTGGCCAAATATGCATCCTCTCCACATCGGCCATTGAATCTCTCGGCGTTGCTATCATTTGGACGTCCTCTTACACCCAGTTCAGTACTCGCATCTGTATCCTACGCACTGGAGGAAATACCCAGGCGCCTTGCTACTAGGGTTCAATCGCTGGAGGCGCTACCTTTCATTGTTGGTACAAATCCGTGCGTACAGTGCAGTCACTCATCTGTACAAGGAGCTTCATGGCAGTCTCTCTAGATATATAGCAAGCATATTATCTGCACACAAAGAGAGCTTTATGTGGCTTGCAACTTATCCCACTCCTCATACCTTGGAAGAAAATTCCAAATTTGCTGAAACTTTGGAAGATCTGGTCGAGAAACATGCAAATGATATCCCTACGATCGCAAAAGGGTGAGCTGACTATTACTCCTGGTACAAGTACAAATGACCAGGTGAATGTTTAACAGTTTTCAAGAATGCTCTAAGTATATGACCAATTCTCAAATCAGTGAATTCCTGGACGGCGCTATTCGGAACCGCATATCGGTACGGTTGATTGCAGAACAGCATATATCTCTATCCAGGGCAATACACGATTCAAATCAGCCTAATGTTGGAGTTGTCAAAACTCAATGCTCACCGGCAGATATGGTTCGTATGTGTGGATCTTTTGTCAGCGAGCTTTGTGAAGCCACGCTAGGAGCAAGCCCTGTCATCACAATTGAGGGTGACCGAGATGCTACCTTTGCGTGAGCATTTCTCTCTCAAGGACGTCTTCCTCTTTCCTGCACTGAAATTTGAATAGTTATGTGCCGGTTCACCTTGAGTATGTCCTGACGGAGCTACTGAAGAATGCGTTCCGTGCCACAGTTGAGCATCATTCCAAAAAGAACAGGGGACGAGGTTCAATTCCAGCTATTCTAACAACTCTATCTGCTCCTCCTCGACTTCCGGGATCAACCTCTAACTATTTCTCAATACGCATTCGAGATCAGGGTGGGGGAATTGCTCCTGCCAATATCTCACAAATATTTTCCTACGCTTTCACGACGGCGGGTCGAGGGGCTAGTGGAGACGATGGAAGTGGTGGAGGTCCATATGCTGCCCAACATGTTGGAGGAAGTGCTGCTATTGGAGATGGGGGAATGGGAGAAGGTAATCTGTTTGGTGAGATTACAAGCAAGGGTTTGCAAACTGGTCTTGGCACCATCGCTGGCTTGGGATACGGCCTTCCTATGAGTCGCCTATATGCAAAGTAAGTATGGTTACTTAATGAGAACCTCGCCTTCGGCGTCTGATTTTGAGTTTAGGTACTTTGGCGGCTCTCTGGACCTCATGTCACTTGAGGGATGGGGTGAGCTTATTGGGTTTATTTCTTTGAACGTTCGGCTGACCTGAGTGTATTGTAGGATGCGATATATATTTAAAGTTACGTTGCTTAGACGAAGCTGGCGATTCGAAGATTTAGTGTGATTAACTCACTATCTGATACGATCGAGTACACTCCCTTGAGCCTCCGTTATACGTATAACTTCATCCATCTGTAAAACGTCCGGGGTACTTCCAGGAACCAATTTAGAGCAGTAAATACTATTCAAGACATTGTCGACAGCATGCTTAGTTTTTCTTTAGATCAGAATTTCTTCGAATTTGGCTGAGGGCGTGATGACATTCTGCGCTGGCCATTGTACATAGTCAATGCAATTCGAATATTATTCTTTCTATCAGTGCCTCTCAGGCCTCTAAAATCTCGATGCTCGCATACTTGGTCTTGAAATTTATCCTGGTGTGAGACCGGTTGTGAGACGAAGAGAGCATCGAAGCGTTTGATGTCAATTTAGCCTTTTGGTGAGACAAAGGAAACACTGTTTCTACCACGCGCCACCATTATTGTCAATCCCTCGGCCCCCTGTTATTCCCTTCTAGGGTCTTAAAACCATGCTCGCTGGATATTTATTCGAGGGATGTGCTCCCACTGTCAAAAAAATTGACAACGTCGAGCAGAGTCTATCGAGACACAGAGGTAAGGAAAAATAATACAACGACAGGGGTCACTAGAAATTCAGACACTAGAAATTCCAGTGGGGTGTTAGGGTGTTATTGGCTATCCTGTGAGTTTCAATGCGAACTTGTCACCTCTATCATTATGTTGACATTGACTGCAGAGTCTCGAATCAATATGGGGTGAAGGACTTGTATAGGCACCTACATATTTCGTCCAACATCTGTGTCTATTCCTTGATCTTGGACCCAGGGTTACTGCTTCCTGAAAGACAAATACTCCACCCTTATCATCCTTCGTGCTATACTCGCAACCTTGAGTTGGAATTGGTTTTGCTTATGTTACCCTCGATTTTCCACCTTCGCCATATCGGACTAATGGGACCCTAGTGAACAAAGAACTCCATGCATTTGCAGGGCCTGGGACTCGAACATTCCTATCCCAACATGTGTTGCAAATTTTGCTCACACTTCCGCTATACAAACACGCGACCAACATCCCAAACCTTTCTGCCAACCCGAACGATACCGGGAACAGGCGAAAAAGAGCACAAGACGCGGCTTCAGTCAGCTTCTTGACCAGTGTCGTTTAACCCTCGAGGTTCAGATATGAAAGAATACGCCGGGGTTGTGCTAGATTGGTGGATTCATTTACACGACAAGAGCCGAAGGAGTCCAGTTGATCGATTCAGTCATTTGCCTGCAACGACCTCGACAATTCCACTACACCTGAAAGGCGTATTATACAAACATAGCCATTCGTCGTCGGTCATATTCTAATTTTCAGGCAGTCGTTAACAATCGGCCTTCAGAAACGGCATGCTTGCGTACCTAAAGATCCTGTCGTCGGAATGAGCTCTCGTCCTGGCTAGATGTGAAAGTAGACCGCACAAATTTCACCCCTATGCAATGCACGCCCTTCGAAAAACAGACGACCATTTCACCTCATTCCGTTTAGAAATGAGCCGGTAATCCTCAGTGTCACGTATCCCAGAAGACCTGTCGTCGTTCGTGCCACTGCATCCTCTAGGATTGCAATGGGTCCGTAAATGTCATGACAAGCCGGAAGCAAAGTCAGACGGAGGATGGTCAACGTGTGTCGGAATGTCGATAATCAAAGAGCCTCGGTTAAGATGTGCCAAGCTGAACAGTGTTGTCAACGGAGATAGACATAGAGAATTGTCGTGGCTTGCGATACGAAGGTTCTGGCGCTTGGTGTTCTGTCTCCTGGTCGCCGAGACTTATATTCTATAATCCAGTACCGTTCGTATTCGAGGATAACCAGACTCTTGTTGGTACATGGAAGGTCGTACATTTCGAGGCCCAAGATTCTGGCTCAAGTTGAATAGAGATAGCATTGACTGCACAGCAGCTCGAAGCCTGTCAGCGGATAGATGATATTTTACATTGTGGCAGGTGCTGCGATAGAAGAAAGGCTGTAGTACGTCCGGGAGGATCTCACCAGCTTACAACGTCGAAACTCGGCATAGAAGCTGTCGCTCGCATGCAGAGAAACTCTGCCTGTATAGTTGATTATCGACCAGTCATTGAGGCTTTGTATGCGAGGATGACTGAGCCCTGGTTCACCCAAACATGTCAGACCAGCTTCGAACTCCGTCAAAAATTTGGTCGTGATCTGGATATAAATTGTGGGCCACGTACATGAAGATTTTTTGTCAACATTCGCTCCCTCGAATTCACTCTAATTTTTTGACGATGTGCAGCCTGCTCAATCTCGAGGCTCTTAACCCCACAAAAAATATTCATCTAGGGGAACGAGGCTGGTTGCTGAAAACGAACTGTTCGATATTTATACGGTTCCCATAGCTGTTGCTGCCTTGGAAAAGCAAAACATTTCGTACGCCTTTCAAGAACTTGTGGACTGGTGCAGGTTAACTCTACAGATTGGACCTCAAAATCATACCCCATATTACATTGAACATTCCCGGACATTGTTGCTGAGAACACTCCGGCCCCATCATCATCTGTGTGTCCCAAGGATTCTTGCCAGTAATGCAGAGGACGTCAATCAATGTCCAGAAGGTCATCCCGACGACGAGTTGCTCAGCTCAGATCCCGTTGAAACATGTGCACCTGGTCCAGGATTATTCTTTGAACTCCACAATCATCTTCTCCTTTTTGCGCATTATGCCCTGCATGCTGGCTTGATATTGTTTGTGCAGGAGGATAGTGGAAACTCCAGAGCGTGCGGAGGGTGACGCTGTTGAATCATAGACGTGCCGTGGATGGATAGCCCACTCCATCTTCCGCGCAGTAACGAGGTATTGATATATGTCCTATGTCTTTACGCCTTCGTAGCGCGCTATGTGGGCAGGGAATGAGGATCGCGCGGATGGTGACGCTGTTGGGTAGAGGCACTTGCAGATAGCTAACGCCATGTTTTTGCATTGACCCAGGATTGATATTCGGCCTATGTCCTTACGCCTTCGGAGTGTCCTATGTGGGGAGGGAATGAGGATCGCGGAGGGGTGACACTGCTGGACTGAGGCACCTGCAGAAAGCCTAGAGCACAACGTCTAGTCTAGGAATTGATGTTGATCTATGTCCTCTTGCCTTCGGATGTTGGTTTGTATGGTGAAGCGTTGATTTTCGATCCATAGTCCAGTGGCTTCGCCATCTTGTCTCTTCGCTGAAGGTGAAGGACTTTTCTATAACGTATAATTTCACAGCTCTCTACCATCTTGGGTCTTTCTCAATAACGACGGCTTGGCCCTCCGACTCAGCATGGTGACTTCGGCATATTGTGTGCTTGCTAATGACTATGAACTGATATATGGACCATGTCCTGACTGTACGCTATGTCGTGCGTGTTTCCCAATGGTTATGGCTTGTTCAGCGACGCATCCCGGCGGCTTCTCCTTGTGTCCTTACCAACGATGAAGGACTGATCTAGGACCCAAGACGTTTCGTCTTCGTTTAGCCTGGTAAGAGATGGGCATTGATTATTCGCGCCTAGGCTTTCTAATGTCCTGTGCCACATGTGCCTTCAAACAATGGGGCAGAGCTAGTCTCTGGAGTACCTTGCGAGGAATGGACCATTCTTCACATTTCCGTTGCGTTTTTTCTTGGTGCTGCCATGAGTTGGTCATCATTCTGCTCATCGCAATCGCCCCGTGAATGGAGTAGGGGCAAAGGGACAGTGCTGGGGACGTTGAGTTTCTGGACGGTGGTGTAGTATCTCTGTAGGGAACATTTTTGGTGTCGTTCGTCAAAGCCACGAGGCGTCTCTCGGCCGACAAAAACCCTTTGCAGATACATTCAGAGCGTGTAGCTCGGAAAGATAATGCTGAATACTGTCGAGTAGAGCAAGCTGTCAAAAGACAGAGGTTAAACACAAATAACAGCAAGCCAGGTAAGCACGTACTAAGACGACTGCCGTCTTCTACCCTTTATTGCTCTTGGATGTTTGAGGCTCATGTTCTCCTAGTTATGAATAATTCCAAGCTCAAGATGAGCATGCTTGAGTCAAAGTATATTTAATTACTGAAGGCCGTGCGGTATTGGTCGGCGAGGCAAAGCAACGGCGAACAGCCGTAATGAACGTTTTACTGTGACTAGACAAATGGATTCAGGAAGCTGGATTGCATTTGAGTGATGCTCCTCAAAGTTTGTTAAGGTATTATATATCTTTTGGAATACTTGTTGAGTTATCTTTCCTAGTAGTAAAGATCCATCGAACGTCCCCCGCATTTGAACGCTGTGGATCGACCCAAAATCGAAAATCCAGGTTTGTCATTGTGTCACCTATAATCCCGGCTCCATTATACTCGGACGGAGAGTCCTCCAATTACGGGGACCATGATGTTCTTTATATGTACATTTTGTTCAAAATATTTGACCAAACCACGGCAAAATTTCGACTGTTTATGGCTCTAATTTACGGATCGCTGAGCTCGAATCTGAATCATTTCATAGCCCTCATCAAAATTCAAATCGAATATCGGGCGATCGGAATGAAAATGGAGGCAATTTCTTTCTTCGACTTGGTAAATAAGCGCGCACTGCACGATCAACGCGACGCGACGCGTCTCGTTGAGAAGCCAAAGTATTTGCTAGTAGACCGGGACTGGAGAATCCACATAATCACCACCCGGAAGGAGATCTCCAATTCCATACAATCGTACTTTTCGCTTCTCATATATGATAGTCTCCCTGACGAAAAATGAACAAGATACATTCGTTCGTTGCGAATCCAGAGTAAGTAAAGTTCATACAGAAAAACCAGAGTAATCATCCCCACGATAAACAAGACAAGTTACAGATAGCAGAGGTAGGGTACGTAGTAGTCAAAACGATGAGTATGTACAGCACAGTTCGTTCAAGCAAGCAAGAGCAAAGATAACGACAACTTGACGGAAGGCTATTTATTTCCCACCCCCTTGACCCTCAAGGTATATCTCACCCTCAGGCTTGCCATATGCTACAGCCATGTAAGGATAGCTGGGTTGCGTCATCAGATGCTGCTGGTGCGGATCTGCACGAACGTGAACTGCATATGACGGATATTGTCCGACGTGGTGATATGCGGGCCTACTAGGCCCCCCTTGATAGTAACTGGTAGGCGGTGACGGATATTCCTGGCCTGACAAAGCTTGTGGCGATTGCGATGGGTAAACAGTATAGAGTTGCGAATGGATGTGGCGTGAAGTCGGATGCAGAGAAGGAAGAGGTTCCTCCCTGCGCTCCGGTGGCTTCACAAGTGGAGGTGGTAAAGGTGGAGGAAGAGAATATTGATTGATATACGTTGTGCCAGTGTATGTGGTGGCCGGACCCACATAATGAAGGCCCAAGGCTGAATGAAAAGATGACGACGGATTATCAGGTCCTTCACCATTGGTAATCGGCATCACCTCCTGTTGGTGAGGAGGCGCATCGAAATTTCCGACGCTGCCGTTACCTGCGCGATCTCCAGAAATCAGAATGTCATTCTTTGATTGCTCACTCATAGAAATGTGGCGAAGAACAAGAAAAGATAGGAAAAAGATACATACCTTTGCAATCGCGCTTCTTATTATAAGGCCCTCTTTTGACGCCTTTTTTGCGTTCCTTTCGCTGAGAATCTATGCATTCAGATGGAATTCCATACTTGATGCAACGTAGACAAGGTCGAGCATCATCGCATTTCTTGCAAGCTTTCTGACAGTTGGTGCAAGCGTTCTTGACCTGCCTACGTTTGGCATGAAAGGTACGTTGTGAGCTAGGCGTAAGAGGATACATATGCATGGGCATCGTAGAGTATGTGAGAGGGTGTGTGTTTAGGAGAGGGTAGTGAACAGAAGGATCCATGGTGGTAGTATCGATATCAGTACTATCCGAGACGACAGCGGCCATGGAAGAGAAGGGGATGATCTAGCGACAAACAAGAAGCTGAATTTAGCCTGCCACATGACAGAACATTTCTAGTACTTACCTAACCGGTGAAAACGACGATGTTGAAGAGGGAACTTAAACAGGCAAAGATAGGACGGTTGTGGAGGGGGGATTGAAACAAGTGATTCAAAGCAGAACGCGGTTAAGTGGCTTGGAACAGTGACTGTTGGAGAGAGAGAAGATCAGCTTCTATGTAAAGTCTGAACATGCTTGAGCCTCATGTATCACTTTCTCCGTGTCTGAAGCCTCGCATTGGGAGATATTAACCTACGTTGAAGATCTAAGCCAGGCATAGATATATCTGAGTCTTTAGGTACAAAACCTCATTATTTTCTGGCCCAGAAAATGACAAAACAGAATCAAGTCCGAAAAATAGACCGAGCCCGGCCTCGAGGCCTTTCGGCGAATTCACGGCAATCACTCAACTTGTTTGTTCTGCGCAAACTCCATGCCGCTTTGGCTTGTGAGGGGAACACAATTCCACCAAGGTTCCACCATCGCTGACACTGAAGGCCTCCATTAATTCTTTTTCTTTTTGATTCTTTCACTCTTTTTTCTCTTTATTACCTTCCATGTCAACTCCGCCGTCGCCGCGCGCACATAACAAATCTTTGCAAAGAAAGAGGGATCGACCGCCGGCTCTTGACATCCACGAATTGCAACAAAATAAGCCTTCTTCGGATACCGATGTCTTCCTTCGTGCAACGGCCGTACAGGTACCTCTCTTCACTTAATTGTCTACTGTCTTTCATTATTCATCACGTCTGCAACAGCCCAGTGTTCATGTTGAACTTGCACCTTCGGAAGAGGAACAGCCTGCAGATTCGGATTATCCTCAGTCGCGTGCTGGCTCGGCGACTTCTTCTTTAGATCCTTACTACTTTGGGATCCAGTCTCCCTCTGATTCACCTGTCCCTCCGCTACCTACAAGTGGCGCTTTCAGCATTCGAACACCCAACCGGTCGCCCTTACAGGATCCATATACACCGGCAAAAGATCCCTCTTCAATCGACAGACGCGGTTTGGTCGGTGTGGGTGAACTCACTACACCAAGGTGGACTCGGAATGAGCAAGCTGAACGAACTCCAGCAAGTGTGGATGACAATGAAGACTATCAGATAGTAGCATCTGGCAACGAGAATGATGAACAGGACGTCCCGGACAGTCCTTGGACTATTGAAGCAGTGGATGGGGAAATGTCTGAGAAGGAAGAAGTGCATTTTCCATTTGCCACATCTCAATGCACTTGACTGACCTGGATTTCGTATAGTTGGTAGAGGCCAAATCAACCCATAGGCTACGAGGGAGGCCGTCGATGACGGAGGAAAGCGGGGGAGAAGAAGTTCTCTACCCTCGAAAGCCTTCAACAGCCGTCCCAAGGCTACCTGATCTGCCACTTGCAGATACTTTCAGCTCTGCCTTTTCCATTTCATCCGCTCCAGTCGATGCCGTTGTTGTCAATTCTTCTCCACCAAGCGCCTTCTCACAACCGCAGCAGCGCAAGGCCAGGAAACGATCTTCAGACGAGTTCGAGATGGACCAAACAGGGTTACTTGTAACCAGGCGTGTTTCCTCCACAGATAGATCCAAGGATGAGAAACCCGTTTCACGCAAGCACCGAAGTGTAACGGCCACTGTCTCGCCGCCTTCATCGCGTGATGGTCGGGGCAAAGAGCGACGTAGAGAGAGTTCTGGACTGACCATGAGTAGTAGCAGTATGAAGTTGAAGCCCCATAGTCGGCATGCCTCACTGAGCTCATCTTCCTCTAACGTGGGAGATAACAAGCGCGCCACTGCAGGAGCGGATTACTCACACCTGCCCCCTTCACCATCAACTTCCTCTATCCAACACTTCTTGAGGAACACTGGTGTTCGCCCCAATACACCTCCATTAAGCGCATCAAAGGAATTAGGTCATCCGTCGCCTAGCGTGGCTCACTCCCTTCTTCGAGGTACCCAAGAAGGCTGGTCTGGGATGGGTGACGAGGCCACTGCTGAAGCTTTGCGGAAAATAGACGGACTGTCTGGGAAGACTGCTCGGGCGCGTGCCAGCATTGGTAGTTTCGGACGTCCGCATAGTCAAAGTCGGCCCGGTACACCGGCTAGTAGGACGGGAATGGGTACTCAATGGGAAGGTGTGGGCTCTTCCAGTGACGGTGGGGTAAGGCGTAGAGGTAGTAGTCGTCAAGAGAGCGCGAACAGTGTCAAGGAGAAGGAGTCTCGTTCGGTCGTTGGTCTGGGACTTGGTATCATGGGTCCTAATCTCGATGTGGAGCCTATCGGAAGTGCAAATCCTAGCAGCGACGAACAGCCTATAAAATATGCTCCTTCTATCACTGTCGAGAAGACCCCAAAGAAGTCAGGGACAGCAAGTGCCCGATCCAGTTTCACACCGAAACGAGGTTCCACTTCTTCGGCAACTAATACGAGCACTCCTACTACGAGTTCTCGGGATTCTGTGACCATGTCGGCAGCGACGAGCATGACTTCCATGACTTCTGTTCGTCATTCTGTCAGCAAAACCAGGAGGAACAGTGCCGGCAGCGACGTCTCTAGTATACATTCCAGCGATGCAAACTCTCTTAAGGACCGCGTTGCTTCCATTGCTTCTAACGGTGATGGAAATGAAGATGATATTGTGCCTCCTGTCCCACCTCTCCCCAAAGATTTGTCAACATATCGTACACCGCCAGCGACCGCAGTCAGTCTCTCCTTTCCTCATATCCAGGAAGACAAGCCGCGTAACAGTCACGACAGCGACCGCAGCGCGGCCTTGAAGTTCGCTCCTTTAAATGATGCAGGAGGGTCTTCTAAACAGTCGTCTAATCGTCGCCAGAGTCAACCTATTGCCGCGTCCGAACCTCCTCTTGCAGTCCCAAAGACACCTTCGAAGAAATGGAGTTTCTCCAATGCTTTGAATCTGAAGTTGACAGGCTCTCCTTCTTCTAAATCTTCAGGGTTCCCGGTAAGCTCCCAAGCTGTTGCCTTTAACAACCAGCAATCTCAATCGCACCCTTCTCAGTTGCGCAAGTCGACGTCGAAAGAGCAAGCTCTCTCCCCGTCTGTTGTTCCAGCTAAGAGTCCTTGGTCCCCAAGACATCCTGACGCAATGGGTTCCGCCGCTTCATTGACATCTCTCTCATCTGTCGGGTCTGTACGTACCCCAGCTGTTGCATCTACTGCTAATACTCCCTCGTTATCAAAGACTCCAGATCGGAGTGCTGTTTCGAGTAGAGCTGGCACCAACTCTAGTGCAAGTACGAGCCATACTTATGCTGGCCTCTCAGCTCCTCAAACCTATGCTGGTCCTTTGAGCCCTTCCTCGTCTATTCACCGCAATCAGTCTAAGCGGCTTACACCTTCTTCGATACCTTTCTTCCGTCGGTCATCTTCTCACTCAATTCAGGTACCTTCCAATACCATGTCAGCAACATCCCCGATTGACTCTGCGGTCACAACACAACCGCGAACAAAGCAGATCTCTCCAATGCCGAATTATGTCACTCAATCCACCTTAGTCCCCGGATCTGCGCATAAGAAGTCATCTGTTCTAAGCTTAGGGTCCCTTCTGAAATCTAGCTCGAGGAAGAGTCTGCATGGCGATTCTTCAAAGGAGGTTGCGAGAGAATTACAGAGAGTGAGAGACGCTGCCAAAGAGTCAGAGAGGGAGGTCGTTCGAGTAGACAAGGAAAGACAAAAGAGAGAAGATAAAGAGGGAAGAATATCAGTGCTTATGGGACGCAAACGCGGAAAAGTAAATACTCTGTGTTGCGCTCTACATAACATCAACTCATCTTCACTCTACAGACTCTTTCAGCGGCTGATCCCAAAAAGCCACGTTCTCCTCCGGCTTTGCCACCTATGCAAATGTCTGCTTTAGAGCCCGCAACGGCTCAAAGAGTAGCTCGACTCAAGGCCCCTGGTACAACTGCCACTGCTCCGACTGCTTCCAGTATTTCGCGTGTTGCCTCGACTTCGTCTCGAGCCACGTCTCAGACTGCTAGTTCTATGCAAAAGCTCTCAGATACCTCACTTCGCACTCGTAACCAGCTGCCGACCATTGCTGGTTCGCCGTCTGTTGGGACAATCACAGCGACTACTAAGGAGAACAAGGAGCCGCCACCGTCCACATTAATGAACACTGTTTCAGGAAATCCTAAAGAAACCCCCACGAAAATTCCTCGCATCTCAAGTCGCACATCTGCTATTTCGCCTCCATTGAAAAGTGGTAATACGACTCGCCGTGCTAGCGGTCTGATTTCTTCTACGAATCCGTCTCCAACTCCCAATCAATCTACTAATGAATTCGGGGTAATCGAAAATAGCGATGGGCCGACTCCGAAAATGACCTCGAAGACTGCTTCCACCAGGAACTCTCCCTCAATAGCTGCCAATACCTCTACTTCTCGGGCACCGCGGCAAGTTTCTATTAGCACGTCAGCCTCTGGAAGTATCCTTCCACGAAAAAGCAATAGAGAGTCGATATCATTTGGTCTGCGGAAGGCTTCAACTAGCTCTGTGGCTTCGATGTCAACAGCTGCTAACACTAGTACAACAGTGATGAATGAGACTTCTACTTCTCACCACCGGTTCTCCGCTCTTTCCCCATCAAGAGGGCTCAAACTGCTCAGTCCAAAGATTTCTTTGTCATCTGCTCGTTCTTCGCACGCGAGCAGCTCACAAAGCGTTGCTCCTGCTGCTACTCCGACATCTAGTAGGCAATCATTGACCACGCCTTCACCCGCTCCGAGCTCGGTAGATGAAGAGGAACAAGCCGGCGATGAAGAAATGCTACAATATATCAAGCGACAACAGTCTCACAAACTACAAGCTGGCGCCACGCAGGAAGAGCTTGACAAACTGTTGAAATTTCCTGAACCGATTCCACCTACTAGCCCTAAGACACCTCCAGGTGAGTACTTTCCATGAATACACATCATGATCGATCATCCAATTGCCTTTTAGCGGTCTTGAAAAGTAGCCAGGATCAATACCTATGCGATTTTGAACGAACGGAGATCCAGGATTATCCCAATGTATATTATATCGGTGCTCGCAGCAAGAAACATGACGCTTCCCTGGACCACACGACCAACAATTATGGCTATGATGATGATCGTGGAGATTATCTAGTGGTCAACCATGATCATCTCGCATATCGATATGAAGTAATTGACACTCTAGGAAAAGGTTCGTTTGGGCAGGTTCTTCATTGCAGGGACTATTGCACCGGCGAATCAGTCGCTATCAAGATAATCCGAAACAAGAAAAGATTTCATCACCAAGCTCTCGTAGAAATTAAAATCTTGGACAATCTTCGTAAATGGGTATGTGACATAACGGTCATGGCATGGTCGAATTGGCGTGTTCTGATATGTAACTTCCGGCGTATAGGATGCAGAGGAGAAACACCATGTCATCAAAATGACAGAACACTTCTACTTCCGAAACCATCTATGTATTGCGATGGAACTACTAAGTATCAATCTTTACGAACTTATCAAAGCAAACGGCTTTGTAGGCTTCACTACAGCACTTATACGACGTTTCACGAGTCAAATGTTAATGTCGCTAACTCTCATGCGCCACCATCGCATTGTTCACTGCGATCTCAAACCCGAAGTGAGCGCCATCCTACCACTACAAATTATTGAACATGTTTCTCATCCTGCCGATCCTAGAACGTTCTACTACGTCACCCTGCAAAGAGTGCCATTAAAGTGATAGATTTCGGTAGCAGTTGTCTGGAACACGAGAAAAGTAAGTTTCGCAGTGCGTTCAGTTCAATTGCTCCTCTGACCGTGCATGCTTTGTGTAGTCTACACTTACATCCAAAGTCGGTTCTATCGTTCGCCGGAAGTTATTCTAGGCATGAACTACCACATGGCCATCGACATGTGGAGCTTAGGGTGTATTCTCGCGGAACTGTATACAGGCTACCCAATATTCCCTGGCGAAAATGAGCAAGAGCAACTTTCCTGTATCATGGAGGTTCTTGGCGTTCCGGATAAGGAATTCGTTAATCGTAGCTCTCGCAAAAAGCTTTTTTTCGGTTAGTTGCTGCCATTCGTTGTATTTATACATCAGACCGACATTTCAACAGAAACTAACGGCGCTCCTCGTGCGGTGATCAATTCGAAAGGCCGCCGACGTCGACCTGGTACTAAAACTCTTGCCCAAGTCTTGCGTTGCAACGATGAAGATTTCATCGATTTCATTGCGAAGTGTCTTGTTTGGGATCCGGAGCGCCGTATCAAACCTCAGGCTGCCTTGCGTCATCCCTTTATCACGGCCAGCCGTAAACCAAAACCTCCCCCGTCCTCTAGCAAGAGTACACTATCTTCATCCACTCTAGGTGGACGCAAGAAGGAATTGATGGAGACCCCGAAAAAATCTCTCATCGGCGCTCCCACTCCTCTTACTGCGCGTTCATCAAGGACGACGGGCAATGTGCTCACTACACCAAATACCTCGACACATAGTTCGACGCTCACCTCTTCATCTCGCTCTTATCGTACCTCACAGGCTCACAGCCTATCGTCTCATCATTCAAGTCGTGTCCTGAATGGCTATGTGGTGCGTTCGTCGGTTTCCTTCCTACAGGTTTCCACTAACGAGTTTCGTAGGCAGCTGGAAAATAAACTTTACTCATCTCTGGTTCAATAACTCATACTATGATTATTCTTGCCGTGCTTCTGGTAAATGTTGCTTAAATCGGATTTTCTTCCTTCTCGGTCAATACTTTTCATACCCTTACCAGCTGTATTTTGGCTAGTCCCTTTGCTATCCGCTGTTCTGACTTTTCTTGCACATCTTTGCATCGTTTTTTTTGCAATTCCAATATAATTCATACGCAATCATTGTCAACGCTGCGAGAAATGGTTCTTTAAATGAGTGGAAAAAGATTTGCATGATCAGAGACGGGTCTAATTATAAGGTTGTAGAACATCGTCTTTCCTGTTCATGTAGAACATTGTGTTGTGACATTGAAATAGTTAAAAAATGCCCTTTCTGATTGACCACCATTGAGCTTGACACTCTGTTCCCAGTGTTTCCGTTGCTTGTTTCCTTATCTTCCTCTGACGGGGCTATTCTGACTTTGGGCTTTTTGAAATGGCCTCAATGACCAGCACGATCCCCGCCTATCTTTTGCCAAGTGTCCCTGCATATCAGCCAGCCCACCTTGAGGGTGATTCAACTTATGCTACGGAGATTCTCCCTGGTCCACCCTCTCTGGCTGCCGTTCAAAATCCTTTAGCTAAACGAGATCCGCGAAAGGACTCTGTGATTTATTCCTATTTGCCCGCTTCAGATCCAGGTACTACTTATTCTGGCGCAATGCATGGCACCTGGATTGGACAGGATTCTAGGAAAAGCAAGCGCGCCAAAATGGATAAAGGGTGTGTTCTCGTCGTTTTTTTCTCTTGTTGCCTAGCCTTTTGTCTGACGGACGTTCTCTTCTAATTGATATGTTCTCCGCACTTTGATCCTTCGCTTTTTGTCGTGGTATGGTTTCAATGTCACACACGTTCAGAGGATCCTCTGGTCGTGCTCAGCGTGCATCAGCCAGGAATCAGAATGGTTCATCTAACGTTGTGGAGCCTGTCGCTAATCCTGGGGGCGCGAGTGGCTCGCAGCCTCCTTCAGCGGACGACTCAGATGTAACCATGATTATAGACGATGAGCCGTTGATATCACACTCTGATTCTTCACAAAACATCTTGGATCAATCACAAACATCCCAAGCCATGAGTACCAGAGGGAAGAAGAAGGACAAGGGCAAAGGAAAGGAAGTCGAGGTACCTGTGAGGGTCAAGGAAGAGCCACAGACGGTGTCTCTGCGTTCACCTGAGCCCCAGGTTGATCTGGTGCGTCTTATGCACCTTCTCCCCGCGAAAAAATTCTCACACATAGTCACATCTTGCAGCTCAACAATAACGACCATTGCTCTGCCTGTCGTTCACAAGGCGCACTAGTTTATTGTGACGGCTGTCCACGAGCTTTCCACCTATGGTGCTTGGATCCTCCCATGGAATCTATTGACGATGGAGATAGTAGATGGTTCTGTCCAGCTTGCACAGGACCTAAGGTTAGAGGGTGCACCTCTTCACTCACTCCGGTTTATAATTTTGAATGCCTTCACACAGCACCCGCCACGCAAGCACCCTCCTGGACTCTTGGCGCCACTGATTCAATCTGTGGATGTCTCCATCCCCACTGAATATCAATTACCCGATGACATCCGAAATTTCTTCAAAGATGGTTCGTTCCCTTTTATCAAACAACTTTTGCTGTCTGTCTGACACGTAGGCTCAGTTGGAACAAGTGATCGAGGAAACTATGTCGATATTTCGGAGATAAAACCTCCTCGCCTCAAGTGAAGCCACTTTTTACTTCTTTACTAGTCTTTGCTTACGAGTTTCTACTGTCCAGCCGACATGGCCAGCTTGAGGATCGTGATGCCCATCGATTACGTGACCGTAACGGGCAACCCGTTCTTTGTTTCCGATGCGGAACTTCCGCTCTACCAGAATCAACTACGGCTGCTCCTCCACCCATGAAGCGTGCCCGAAACGCAACCGTCAAAGGCGAACAATATGAAATGTGGAAAAATATCATCTCATGCGATTATTGCGACCTTCATTGGCATCTTGATTGTCTCGACCCACCCCTCCCCACTATGCCTTCGTTTTCCAAGAAATGGATGTGTCCTAATCATGCGGAGCAAATTATCGTAAATCACACAAAAATGCAGGCTCGAATCTCTGATGATAAAAATTTACAGGCTCATAAACATCGTATACCGAAACAAAATGCCACGCCTATAGAAGTTACAAAGCCAGGACAACACAATAATGGCAATATTGAGGTTGTTGAACCACAAACCGTCAAACCTCTCCATATCCAACCCAAGGTCAATGTTGACGAAGTGCTCATCAACGGACGCCGTTATCGGGTCCCAGAACGCATCATCCTATTGGATTTTTGGAATAAGATCAGCAAGACCGGTGGCGGACAGTGCGCATTCGTCTTTCTTACTATACAATGCATATCTTGACATTTTTATAGAGATGCGGATTCCCGCTCATCCTCTCCTTTGACCTCTCTTAGCTCATTGGAAGACGAAGAGCCTACACACACCCCCTCGCCTCCAACGGGCTCCTCACTGCAATCAGATTTGGAAGTTGCACAGGTCAGTAAATATCGATGCTGTGACCATTTGGCATCTCACCTAATTCTAATTCTAGATGCTCTGGGACCTCAAACAAGGTCTCCATCTTGATCCTTCTTCTGTTCACGGGAACGGCTCGAGCTTCCAGCAGAGTGAACAGATAATGATTGTTGATTCCCCTGTCTTTCTGTCGCAACCCTCATCGAAGTTGGTGAAGACTTCGAAGTCTACTTCTACTGCGAAGGTAACCTGGGGCTCTTTTGAAACTCCCCAGATGGAATGCTTATAAACTCAATAGCGCGCCTCAAATAAAGCATTCGCAGCAGAATCCACGGCTTCTACTTCTTCAGCACCTGTCGTCGCCGACTCCATGGTTCCACCTATTGAAACCCTTTCTATCATGCCTTCTACCTCAAAACGTCAGAGAGCCAATCCAATCAATCCAAACAAGCAGACGGAAAATGGTGCTCGAGGACTACGTTCCAGAAGTAAGGCTGCGGATAGGGTGTGTATCCACAGGCTTGTCTCTATCTTTAAATTTACGCTATAAGACAGTCCAGAAGAAGTGGAGATGAACTCGGGAATGTGTCTGCTCCTCCGGCTGCGTCGTCGTCTAAACCTCCCAGAATCCGTGTCAAGGTTGGTTACTATGTTTAATTATGAAAACAGATACACACCTGACCTGGTCCATGTATCGTTTAGCTTGAAGAGCCCGATCACAGTTCTCTACTGTTCAGTAGCGGTCCTGCAACTCTTGAGCCTGACGTCCCCGAGTCAGTTTCCGCTACTGCGAAACCTCCTCTCAAAAAACGAGGCAGAAAGAAGGTCTTGGTTGCTGCAGAGCCTGGACCTGGGGGTACCAGCGTGAAGCAAGAAAACGAACCGCTCGCCCCAGCGCCAAAAAGAGGGAGAAAGCGCAAGGACAGAGACGACGAGGCACCATATATCGATCGTTCTGAACGAAATAACAAAGCAAAGGAGCAACGACAATTCAAAGCCCGGGTCGCTAAATCTGTGCCTTCTTCGACCTCTGTATCTTCCCTGTCTACAATTCCTAGCTCCAATCCAACTCCAGGCATTTCAAACTCGACCCCTGCCACACCTTCCCTGAAAATCCGCCTGCCTCGCATGAACGCGCTTGGGTCACCAATGAAACCTGTCGCAACAGTCTCTTTGGCTCGTTCTTCATGATCCTTCGCGTGTTGGATTGGATGGCTTTATGTCGAATGGTTATGAATTCTCAGCTAAATTCTTGTTTTCGGGAAATCAATCATCATCATCGGATGCACACCGCAAACGCCATAATTACCATTAGAGGGAATTTTGGAGAGAAACTCATATTTTACTGCGTGTTGGGGGAACTACAAAATACCCTCAGAAGGAAATCGCCACCATTTACCTTCGGTATTTCCGACGATGAGTCACCTGTTCAGACGTTACATTAGTAGTGCAAATTTTGTACAATTGACTACGTATACTAGTTAAAATCTGTTTTTCTATTACAGATCTGTGTTGTTGTTATAACACACCCTTGTCGTAGTTGTGAATAGTCTCAAGGTTTTCAGTGGCAGTGCTTAGGCACTTAACATTTCCTTTCATGGCCAATACTACTGTCAGTGGTGCCAAAGCCATACATGGGCAGAATCCCCAGGTGCGCAGTATCGAATCAGTTCAGAGTAGCACCAGTCTCTCATTTTCGTAGTATCTAGTTGAAACTGTCATCCGTAATCGTATCTACGAATCCAATTATTGGAAAGAACATTGCTTCGCCTTGACTTGTCAGTTTTTTTTTGACGGCCGCGGTCCTTGTTCCTTTTGCTCAATCGACTTTGATTCTGCTTTAAACCACAGCGGAGAGTCTCATTGACAAAGCTTTGGAGCTCAAATGGATTGGAGGCGTTTACGGCAACCAGCGTCCGACAGAATTTATGTGTTTACTGTTGAAACTGCTGCAGATTCAACCAGAGAAGGAAATATTGATAGAGTATCTTCGTGCAGAGGAGTTCAAGTAAGTAATCACCAGTTTTTTGCTCTCCTACTTTCTTGCCTGATCTTGCCTGATCTCATTTTTCAAATAGATATTTGAGGGCATTAGCCGCGATCTATATAAGGATGACATTTCGAGCTGTAGAAGTCTATGAACTGCTGGAACCCCTACTTAAAGATTATCGGAAACTGCGGTTGCGAAATATGGGTGCGCTGAGAATATTTATTGTTTGGAAACTCATCGAACTGATCTTTATTGGTCTTTAGCCGGATACACGCTAACATTCATTGACGAATACGTGAACTCCCTTCTAACCGAAGAACGCGTATGCGATATAATTATGCCTCGTCTCATCAAACGTCAAGTTCTGGAAGAGAATAATGATATCGGACCTCGTAAGAGTCGTCTGTTGGACGCGTTGGAGGGGAGAAGTGACGATGAAAGTAACAGGAGTAGGAGTCGCAGCAGAAGTAGGAGTCAAAGCTTGGTCAGAAGCCCACCTAGGAATAGGAGCAGGAGTCCTTCCTTAAATGACGAGTCACGATATATTTCAGGCAGTCGTTCGCGTTCTCGTTCCCGGTCGGGCTCCGTAACATCCTTCCGTTCACGCAGTCGAAGCATTTCACCCGATCGTATGGAAACTGATCTACCAACTTAATTTGACAATGACTTCCATGGATTAGGGCAGGATATGTATGTAGTTGACGCCATCATTTCTTCTTTTTCTCCACGTCAAATTCCTGTTTCCGCCATTTACCCAGTTGTCGGGAAAGTAATTTCCACCGTTCTTCCACAAAGGGCGCGTCGTCGAGCTTTTTGAGCAAGTCCGGTGAGAGAAAACCTCGGTTTTGGTATTTGCTGTACCACACTATGGGGAAAAGAACTTCGTCATGAACAAAGAGAAAAAACAGGGCTCGGTTGCTTACTGATGTCCTGACGCCGTGTAGGAGCAGCGGCAATACGATCTGTGCGGCCTTTGACACAATCCTGCAAAGCGAGAGGATTATAATATTTGCAGACAACTTGACCTCCACCATCCTCAATGGCTCTGATTGCGCTTTTTGATGCTCTAGAAGGTGTGATGTATATTTTGGAGGTCAAAAACTCGGCGCCCTGAAAATGTGAATTGAGATACTAAGGTGTAAAGGAAATGATGTATCGCACATCGCCAAGAACCTTGATTCCGTCATGCGCGTTGTGGACGCAGCCACTCAGCAGCAGCTCGCGAGCTGTGATGGGGTTTTCAGGCGAACAAGATAATCTGCCCAAGTTGATCCAATGTTGAATCCGTTCGAGATTCACAGGAGCCCAAACCCTTTCGTTTCTGGAAAGCAGGAAATCCAAGTCAGAACTACAGAATCAAGGGAAGAGTCTTGACACGAACTGGTTGACAAAACCGCGCTTCGGAAAAAGCTTTGTGATGGGTGTCTGACCCCCTTCAAATCCAGGCTTAATTCCAGCTCCAGAACGCGAATTTTGACCGTTGTGGCCACGGCCAGCAGTTCCTCCGTGATTTGAACCTTGACCCCTACCAACTCGTTTTTGCTGTCAAATCGCAATTTTTAGAGTCAGGAGAGAGTGCGTATAAGATAACGCTGACTTTGTGCAAAGACCCGCGAGCTGGGCTTAGATTTGCCAACGAAATTCGAGATCTTGAACCTGCAGACATGGCAGAACAACAACTACTAATTATAAAGCTAGCGCCCAAGAATTCTTAGCGCCAAAAGACAACGGCCCGAATCTGCCCCGAGGTTCTTCATAATTCCGATTCGTACAGCTGCCTTCAAGGGAAAGCTGTCTTCAATAAATAGGTTGGCGTAAAGGTGACGGTCCACCTCACCAGTCAATATTCTCCCATTCCTTGAAGCCAGGGCTTGCCATACTCTGCGAATTCATAGAGGAACGGGGCAATACGACTTTGGACACAAAGTTTTTCAGTACACCATCGACCTTTCAACGCCAACTTCAAAGGGTGTTCTCAAAGCAAATCCGAAGCATTTACTAAAATCCATGGAACATTATCGATAGAAAGCTTACTACTTAGTACATACTAGTGTGGCTTTGAAAAATCAATGGCCTGATGTTATACATGTAGATCAATCAACCATCTATGGAAAGTGACAGTGACACTAGCGTTTTCCTAGGTCGTCCTCAAATCCTGATGCGTTTTCCGAGTTTTTCTTGCACCTCCCCTGCCTTTTGCGTTCCTCAATCTCCGCAGCACTTAGAGGTTTGTACGCTCTGCGTTTGTGAACCCGAGATTTCTGATGTAATTTCCATTCCTTTTCTTCCACCATGTAAGGTTGTGTTGGGTCGGACGTGCAGACAGGACATATAAATTTTCGACGAGCGTTCAATACCGCACTGGGACTGAGGATTACCCATGAAATGAATGTCTGTTGTAAGTGAGGAACGGAACTTACGTCGTGTCTTTTCGTTCGACATTGAGCACTTCTTTTGCAACGTTTGAAAGAGTCGATGGATCGGGCAACGGTTGATGATCTAAAAATGCTAGAATATATCTTGTTGGTGGCATTGAGGCTATGATAATGTGATCATATACCGGTGGTGATGTCCACAGCTGGTTCTCGAACGTCAATATCCCAGCTTTCGCCTAATTCTGTCAAATACGAGTAAATTGCGTTCAAGAATTTCAAACTGGAGAGACAGACCTGTGGCATCCAACAAGTATGTGAATGTGTCTGGAGGACTGTTGCTATCTTTGGTTTCGTTGGCACTGTAAAGCATCGGTAGCAATTTATTTCGTAGCCATGTCGTTTGACGCTTTGCATACTGCCGAGTGGATGTTTTCATATTCTTTACTGCTGCCAAAAATTCTTCTTCGGTGGGATTTGGCGATGAAAGGTACTTGTGAAATTCTCTGTAACCTTGGAATTCAATTGGCTTAGCATATTCGCTTTCATAATGAGACTCATTACCAATTGACTGGAAAATTCCGAACGTATAGTCAGAAGTCAAGTTTATTTCTTCTGCGTTTTCGTCCGACGATTCGGGTTTTTTGAGAAGCTCTCTAAGAGCGGTAACCTCGTCTAATAAGCCTTGCTGTGGCCAGATATTTAGAAAAAATACGTCGCTCTGGGGAATCGGTGTTACCTCGAGCATCTTATCAACTCGGAAATCCAAACGCGATTTAAGGGTTTCAGGCTTCGAGTAGACCCAAAAACACAGTGTTCGAAATCTGCTTGTGTATGATGAGGAGCAAAGGAACGTCGGATGAGACTCATGTACAGACCGTGCCTGAAGTATATCTTGGGATTGCTTATGAATAAGTTCACTCGGCTTCCGACCAGTTTCTTGGATGATACGAATACTACGCAGAACTTTTCGTGTGTCTTTCCAATGCCATCGCACGGCGACTGATTCATCGAGTGCTTTGAGCAAATTGTACAATCGAAAAGCCTCTTCGGGATCCGAGTCAGCAGAAGGTGCAGCTTCAGGCAAGCAGCTGAAAAGGTCAAAGAGATCTGGAGATAGTGTTTCTATCAACGAGGCAAGTTCCTCAGATGTTTCGAACGTTGAAGATGTGAATCCCTCGTCGTTGTCTACCGAGTGGATGTTCTTTGCCAGTCGGTTTGGAAAGAGTAAGTGTTGAATCCAGTAGGACGTCCCTCCTACAATTATTGGAATTTGATTCTTCTCGTGAGCATCATCGATCTATGAGAAGGCTGAAGTTCATCAATTCAATGTCAACGTAGAGAAAACACAAAACTCACCGCATCTATGGCGTCTTTTACCCATTGTCCGACTACATATTGTTCATGAGGAGACTTGAACCCCATCAGAGCATGCTCGACTCCTTGCATTTCTGGTACTGGAATTTTATTGGTTATAACGTCCATCCCAGCGTAAACCTGCATGGCATCTGCATTTATAACTTTTGCGTTATTCCACGTTTGACGACCGGAATTCGCAAGGTGTAGAGCAATCTCAACTGCCAAATTAGATTTTCCAACGCCGGTCGTGCCAAATATAGCGATAATTGGTCGAAGAGCCTTCATCGACATCACTGGCTGTGGAAAAAGGATGCAATTTAGCGCTGGCAGTTGACGCAGGCGACTCTCCTGGACGACTCAATAGATTTATGTAACGCTCTTACAGTAAGTATTTGAGGACCAGTTTCTCATCCTTCTTCATTGAATTCGTCTGCTCGGCCAGTCTCCACACACCGTCAGGATCGTCGTTGTTTCTCTCTTCGTAGTAGACTTCTTGATGCATGATGCTCTCTTCAAGGGCGACTGTGGCTTATACTCTTGGTCAACGTCTGCTCAAATACCATGCAGGAAGACTACAGGTCTTTGCTGGTCCAGTCGGAATAACTCCCAATCATCAAGCCATTTCTCGGCCTCAGTTCAGTACCAGTGCAGGTTAGTCAAAATCTGTGGTGTTCTCTATCATTAACATTGCTCAACCTGGGTCATTGCAGCCGCTTTTGCCGGTAATTCTGGGGTCAAAACCGGGCCAAATGCAGATGCAGAAGACAGACCACTTTGCAGAGAAGATTTCGTACATCCAGACCATGTGAAGATAGCTTTGGACAAGGGTACCATGTTTGTTTTCGCTGAAGCCAGCGATCTCAAAGAGGTATCCATGCCTGATAACATTAAAGAGTCTGGTGTTATCCCTACAGGATACTCTATAGGTGCGTGCGTTTTTCCTATGTAGACCCCTCTGTCCCTAGGATGTCTAAACGCATGTTCTAGACTTTGTTGTCAGTCCAGAAAGGATCATTTCAGTCTTGAATCAAGTAGGGATCAAGACGATTCAGTACGTATTTTACGTTGGCATAGGACTCACTGAATGCGAATGTAAGATTGTCAGACAATTGCCAGAAGAAACTTACTACGAGATGCGAGCGACAATCAACAATCCCTCCAACCTGTCAATTATCCCTACACGCATATATGAACTAGTAAGTACATTGATCAGTCTGCACAAAGACTTCATACGATGTCAACCACTTCAATCTAGAAACGTCAATTGCAAGCACAAACAGATGCTGATTCAGAGGGGGACACGTAGGCGTGGTCTCGACAGACTCTTATGCGAATATTATTCCGTCAAGCAGGATTTTAAACGTAGTAGTCACTGTTGCTCAGATCCAAACTTAACCTGCTGTACCTTGATTTACATACCTGGCCTGAAATCCTCATGACCAGTGGTTGTGCCATCCCATCCCGCCGAGCGACATTGTCTGCACTCGGAAAGTGGCATTTTGACTTGCTCAATGTGTATTGTGTTCATCCTTGATTAAAACATATATATATATAAAGTGTGTGTGTTGATTGAAGTATAGTACAAAGGAGATAGTAGGTAGGTAAACTGATGATGAGTCGGTGGTCTTGATTTACGCTTGTGAGTCTTCGTCGTCGCTTGCTTCCTCTGCAATCCTTCCGTTGTGATACATAGATTCATTGACCGTACAAAAAAATCCAAAGTCTGGATGATTGGAGAATCATGTAAACCCTTGTAAACGTGACAGTCGTGACTACAGCACATCCTTGTTTTCACTTCTTTCAAAAACGATCTTTATAAACAACATAGTAATACATACAGCCTTAGATTTCAGGTGATGTCCATGCGTATGAGGTTTTCCTCGCCTGCTAGAACTGTTTGGGATCTACTATCAAGAGCATCCATCGCATTCAGTAAAGCGTCGATATCGGGTGCGACTAGATAATGCCTGAATAACTCCCCAAGAATGGCGAGTTTGTTCTCTTTCATGTCAAGATGTACTGCATGCTCGAGGAAAGAAGGTTGCGAAGCAGGGCTGACCTGAGTATCTATTAAGCGGCATAATAGACATAGAATGAGAAGCGTACATCAAGAACAATTCCATTTGCTAATCGAATTTTGCGGGCACCACTGCGATAGACTTCGAGATGTCCTATCAATCCGTCGAGTTCTTTCACTTCAGCAGTCGAAGACAGGCCATCTGTTTCAGGCTTCACGTCTGGCGCGAAAGTCACCTTCTTGGATCCTGGGGTCACTGGCGCGTCTGTTTGCACGGTATCGCTCGGCTGTTCACTGAACGTCGGGAATGGGCTTGGAAATTGAAAGAGACATAGATATTGTGAATCTTTGTTCGCATCCTGCTTCCAGAGTTAGATGGAGCATTTTCTAGTGAAAGAAGTTTGCCCGAGCGCACATAGTTCATTTTGTTGAAGTCATCAAAAATGGTGTCTAGGTCCTTCTCATCTGCTTCATCTTCATCTTCATCACCGTCCAGAGCATTTGCAATATCGACCTCTTGAACTGCATATGTTAGTACTCGTGATAGACTGATAGAGCACGACGCACCTGTTGCATCAGGATCTTCTTTCTTCGGTCTCTTGGTTTTTTCTTTTATTATGCTATCTGGAGCCATCCAATCCATTTGACCGACATTCTCCATATCGATGATCTCCACACCCTCATCCGCATCAGAATATATCTCTTCGTCCTGTTCGTCCTTCCCTAACTTTTGTTCTTGCTTGATTTTGGGTGCTGCGGTTTGGGATAGACCAGCCCCGAGAGAATAAGCCTTGGTTTTTGACGGTGCCGGAATTGGAGTAGCTGCTTGAGCGAAACGCCGGGAGCTGGAAGTACCCGCCATCGCTGGACCGAGAGCGAATGGACCACTCGCCACCATCTCAACAGGAGGCCGTGGGACACCACGACCACGACCACTTCCTTCTCCCCTACCCCTCCCGCGACCACGACCTCGATCATTTGAAGACGCAGGTATAGTATCAGGTACTGGTTCCTACAATATCAGTCAGATGAGCCATCCTCACGATGATATGAAGCACGACTGTACGGTTTTCACCGCGCTGTAATGGAAAAAGTCAGCGTGCCATATGCAGAACTTCAAGAGAAGAGGCTTACTCTTTGCTCCTTCTGGCCGGAAGAGTCGGGACAAATTTGAGTTTCTGGGTGCCCTGCCGAGTGACCTCTGATGGTCTTTTTGCTAAAGATGAGATAGCTTTGGGTTTAGATCCACTACCTAGTAGAGAGTTGTGAGGATTCTTTTTGAGGTTCGAATAGAATAATCATGGACCTGAAGTAGTTTCCGACATTTCACATCGACGCGTTCGACGAAAGTTAGGAATTTTCGGGCCGAAGACAATTGATGCTTACAATTACTGCTGAATGTAACGTACTCTTTGCAACTCTAACTCGTTCATTCATCTTCAGTTTCTTGGAAGAGTCGGACCAGGAAGACTCTGCAGCAATGGGCCGGATACTGTGCCCAGGGGCTAGTCCTACAGAATTCTCCGACATTTGCATTCGCGAAACCTGGAGTACATTCACTCTTACCTTTTTCGTCTTTTGGTTATATTTCTTCGCTGCTCCGCACATTTTTCTGCCTCAATGGGTTACTCAGACGGCAAGATTCATCAAAAAACCGTTTAAAACGTTCATGACCATCCATGAAGCGGAAGCACTGAGCGGCGATGATGGAGCAGAGCTTCACGTCGAGGAACACGTCCCTCTCTGGCGCACTCTAGTGTTTGCCTTCATAGGCCTTCTGGAGATGATTATTTGGCTTGCTACAGGAGCCTACAACTCCATCCTATCCCGTCCAGCCCTTAATCCCTTCCTCAATGTCTTCGTGTGGAGTTACACAGTCGCGAGGCCAATTGCATATCCCAGTGCAACCGTCCCATACGATCTTTTTTGCATTTATAGCTTGCAACTTTTCTCGGAAGCATTCCAGCTTGGTGGAATGCTTTTCACCCGAGATGCTTTTGGAATACCGCTTCCTTCCACGGATATTGTCGCTCTTCACGCTGTGAATCTCAGTCTGGTTGTCATATTACTTGCCGTGGTTCTATATATGCCTATGGCTATCCCTAGTGGGAAAGTGAATATAAAGGATATCGTAAGTTCTGGTGTTTGCGTACTGATCTTTGAATTCAACAAATATCTAGGGTCAAACTGTTACTCCCGAAGACTACGCACCGCTTGGTTCATGGATAACGTTTGCATGGGTATATCCTCTCATCAGAAAGGGTGCAGTGACGACTCTCAATGAAGAGGATGTTTGGGCCCTCAGCCCCACTATCCAGTCGCGTGCAATCTTTGCCAAGTTCATGAGTATACAAACGGCTAGTTTGGCGAAGAGACTGTTCTGGGCAAACTCACTTGACTTGATGTATGTTTTCTTTTCGTTATGAATACATAGACTCAATAATCTGGTATATAGCTTGGAGTTCCTGATCTCAACTTTGAGCGTATTTTTTGAGTTTCTGAACCCCTTCTTTCTGAAGTAAGTATTCGCACGTTTCACACACAAGACGAATCTCATTCTCTCCCAGCCACATTCTCTCATCGATAGAGACAAAAGACCGCCCTCAAGCCTATGTCTACGCCATTCTCATGTTTCTTGGATCAGTTCTGAAGTCACAGAGCGACCTTCACCATCTGTGGTTCAGTCGTCGGGCCGCCACGCGTACTAGGAGTGAGCTTATGGCAATGATATATGACAAAGCATTAAAGAGAAAGGATCTGAGCGGTATAGTAAGGAAGGAAGAGAAGGGAGACAAGAAAGAGAAGGGAGACAAGTCAAAGAAAGACAGCAACGATGCCAAGGAGAAGGAGCAGGTTGGCGCCGATGTAGGCAAAATCGTCAACCTCATGGCTGGAGATGCCAATCGGGTCTCGATGACGATCACAGCCATCTACATGATGTATAATGGTGTGTAATTTATTTCAAGAACCTGCTTTGTGGCTCATGTAATTTTCAGCTCCTGTCGAAATAATTATCGGCTTGTTGTACCTTTATAATCTTTTAGGACCTTCCGCACTAGTTGGATTATTTGTGCTTATCGCAGGCTGGCCATTGAACACGTATCTCACAAAACGTAGCATGGAAATCTACAGAGGCACCGCTAAAGTAAGAGACAAGCGGATGGGCGTGGTCAGCGAGTTGATTGGAGCGGTAAGATCGCGCGCTGCAATCTATCGTTTTTGAGCTAACATTCTTGTGACCGTTGTATAGATAAAGTTCATCAAATTCTTTGCATGGGAATATAAGTGGATAAATCGTGCGATGGAGGAGCGAGAAAAGGAAATGTTCTGGATGCTCAAATGTAAGTTCATTTATCTAGTCAGGATGTATCTTGACTCTCAATGTTTTGCAGCTCGAATCAATTCCATCATGTTCTATATTCTTTGGTCAAGTACGCCTATTCTGGTGTCCATTATCTCGTTCATGACCTATATTCTACTCGGGAACGAACTTACTGTCAGCGTAGCATTTACTGTGCGTTTCCCCTTTGTGTTTTCAAAGGCTATTTCTAGACCTCACTTTACTATTTAGGCAATCGCGCTATTTGGTATGATCAGGTTCGAACAAAATTTATTTTTGTCCTCGTACTTTCTCAACCTTTCGACAGAACTCCCCTTAATGTGCTCCCCAATTTTGTCATCCAAGTCGCACAAACAAAAGTCGCTCTCGATCGAATTGCGGGCTTCCTTAATGAAGAGGAAGTCACAGAGCAAGTTTCCTCGTTGAAGAAAGACAAATTTACCCTTCAACAATCCCGGGAGTTACTTAACGAGAGCGCCCTCGGGTTGGAAAACACCACGTTCAAATGGAACGAAGTAGAGACAGCGAAACCGGCCAAAGGGAAACAGGATGACACGATCGATAGAGTAGAAAGTGTAACACTACACCCTGAAGCATCAGAGATTGACGGCCAGACCGAAGAGGACCATCAATTCAGACTTGAGCAAATATCTGTGATATTCCCTGAGAACAAGCTGACAGTTGTCACTGGTCCTACGGCTAGCGGGAAAACCGCACTTCTGGTGAGTCACGTATTACTTGGACCATATTCGAAGGTGACATTTGTTTTACAGATGGCAGTATTGGGCGAAATGACGCTTCTTAGTGGACGTATCTTGATGTGTAAAGACACTTCTACTATCGACGCAAACGGAAACATGCTGGCGATTTCCTACGCTGCTCAGTCCCCATGGTTGAGACACCAGTCAATTCGGGATAACATCCTCTTTGGTTATCCATACGATGAGCAAAGGTATCAGGCTGTACTCGAGGCTTGTGCTCTCAAACCCGATTTGGAAATTCTGGAGGATGGAGACAATACTGAGATCGGAGCTCGTGGCGTTAGCCTTAGTGGTGGCCAAAAGGCGAGGTATGTGCCCACATAAAAACTCTTCAGCCGCAGTTGAAGGATACGATAGAGTTGCTCTTGCCCGAGCTGTTTATGCCAGAACGAAGTACGTGCTACTGGACGATCCTTTAAGCGCTGTGGTAAGTGATAATGATAAGGCTTGCATACCATGGGCTTGGTGTACTGTTTCCTCATTTTGCCCATTCTCAATATGCTTTACAGGACAGTCATACATCTCGTTTTCTTTACGAGAAGCTGCTTCGAGGATCTCTCTTGGCCTCTCGAACAGTTGTTTTAGTTACACACCATGTAGACCTCGTGCTACCAGGAGCCCATTACCTTGTACGTATGTTGGATGGGCGTATTGACACCCAGGGAACAGTTGCAGATCTTCGCACGTCGGGTCTTCTCGAGGATATCACCCACGAAGCTGAAGCCGAAGCTCAAAAAGAAACACAAGTTGTGGTCGGTGAAGTTGCGGATGCAGAGGTGGAAGGTGAAAACGGCAACCAGGTCACTACTGAGAAAATGAGCAAACCGCGTAAGCTGGTAGAAGACGAAAAACGGGAGCAAGGCGGAGTAAAATGGAAAATTTATAAGAAGTACTTGCAAGCATCGTACGTCGTCTAGTTTGTTTGTTGTATGTCTTTAACAGCTCTATTGTTAGATCTTATTGGGTCTGGGGTATACTCCTTGTTTTCGTCATATTAAACCAGTTCCTGGCAGTTGGGGAGAAGTATTGGATCAAGGTTCGTGTGTTTCATGACGGCCTAAAGTGATCATAATCTTTGACCTTTTTCATCAATTATTTTAGGTGTGGGGTGAAGCCTACAATTCTTCAGAACCTTCTACTGCAATGATACAATTTGCACCTATGCACTTATCTGCAGCCTCTGAACATGGCCTATCTCTTGGATTCGCGCATCAAGCTTCACCCTCATCCCCAGCCATGTTTTCTACACGGATGGCTTTTAACTTACCAAGCGTCTATGAAAATCCGATGTTCTATGTAGGCGTCTATGCTGCTATAGGCGTTCTAAACGCGCTTTTGAGTGTTATTGCCACTGCGATACAATACACCGGCGCCTTGCGCGCCTCCCGGATTCTTTTCAGGTGTCGTGTATCTTATCCTGGTTGATAAAATGAAACTCACGATTTTTACTGCAGGCAATTACTGGTGACCGTTGTCAGAGCCACCTTCAGATTCCATGATACCACACCAGTTAGTCATCGTCTTGTGTATATCGGCTAATACTAACTTCTGGGCTAATTTACAGCAAGGTAGAATGCTCAATCGTTTTGGAAAGGTCAATGCTTCCTGTGCTGATCTCGAGTGGGAACTCAATCTGTCAATAGGATATTGAGACCATCGATTCTTCGTTGGCTGGGTCCCTTCAGAACGTCAACTCTTCTTTGGCCAACTTTTTCGCATCTGTTATAACGATCGCGTGAGTGAGCTTGTTTCTTTAGTGGAACAAAGACCCACAGTAGGGCAGTGTGATATTCCCGTTCTTCCTTCTTCCAGCGACCATACTGGGCTTCATCTACCGCGAGCTTTCCATCGGTTATCTGAATACTGGTCGAGATCTTCGTCGGATGGAGTCCAACTCCCGGTCCCCTATCTTCTCAGACTTTTCGGAACTTTTGGAAGGAATCGTTACTGTCCGAGCTTTTTCTGCGGAGAAACGCTTCTTGGATAATATACACACTAAAATTGATTTAACCACAAGAATGTGGTATGGATTTTGGATGACCAATCGTTGGCTCTTACTATCTTTCGATTTGCTTGGTACGTTTTGATCTCTTGTCATTTTGAAAAAAAAGTCCTCATTCTATGTTTCAGGAAGTTTCGTACGTGCCTATCTTGATTTAAAACAATGTCAGTTCATCTTGTTATAGGCCGTCCTGATAACTGCCCTATTCTCCATTTCTCGACCAGACGCTAGTTCAGGTCTAGCTGGTATTTGTATCACCAGCGCTCTCAGTTTCACCATGTCTGTCTATTGGTAAGTCCCGAACAAGCTATATTCATTGCCCATGATTTAAGTTCTATCTTTAGGTCATGTCGTTTTTGGACAACCTTAGAGCTGGACCTCAAGTGAGTCATCTCTCACATATAGCAGACCTCGGTTTGAATGGTTTCCAAGTTCGGTGGAGCGGATAGTAGAATATCTTGACTTACCTCAAGAACCCCCTGTCATTATTGACTCCAACCGACCCCCAGCTTATTGGCCGTCTAGTTCCAAAGACCAAATACTCGTGTCAGTGGAAAACTTGTCTGTGAAATATGCTCCAGACCTTCCTGCTGTCATTCAAGATGTTTCCTTCTCCCTGAAAGCTGGAGAGCGTATTGGTCTTCTTGGTCGTACCGGTTTGTAGCATTCATCTGCAAGAAATTTTTTATGTGCATTCTCTGACACAGTATCTAGGCAGTGGCAAGTCAACTCTAGCTATGAGTATACTTCGATTTGTATGTCTCGTTGATCGGTGTTTGATGAATACACCTGATCATACCTTGCCATTTGGATAGGTTGATCCCTCCAGTGGCAAAATCATCATCGACGGAGTTGATATATCAAGTATTGGTATTCATGACCTCCGATCTCGTTTGGTAGGTTGTGAGGAAGCACCTGTGCTCATGAAGTGACCATTTTCCTAGACGTTTATACCCCAGGATGCGGCTCTTTTCTCTGGGACTCTTCGAGATAACTTGGATCCTTTTGGTAACTTATCTTTTTTCAAGACTGCTGGTCGCGCGAATTAATAGATTGTTGTAGGTGAACATACAGATGTAGAATGCTTGGATGTCTTGCAACGAGTACAAATGACCATGCAAAGTCAATTCCCCTCTCGTCGCACATCCCGTGCTCCGTCCACTGCCGCAACTCCGACATCCTCACGTCCGCCTTCTATCATCGGCGTCGACAGGGAAGATACAGTCAGCTCGGTAGGATCTACTGTCACGAATATGGATGGCAAGACTACGGTTTCCCTCGACACTCAGGTATCTCCCGGCGGGACCAATTTCTCTCAAGGGCAGCGACAACTCATCTCTATGGCGCGAGCACTCTTACGAAGAAGTTCTATCGTTGTCCTTGACGAGGCTACCAGCAGTATTGACTTTGCGACTGATGCTAAGATTCAGGCGACGATTCGTGAAGAATTCACCGGGTCCTTGTTACTGACAGGTATGAAGTATCCTATGAATTGATTGACCTTGCTGATTTCGTTCCCTCGCTGTCCCAGTCGCTCATCGCTTACGAACGATCATCGACTACGATCGTCTTCTCGTCCTCGACAAGGGAAAGGTTGTCGAGCTCGATACCCCATGGAACTTGATTCAAAAGGAGGGTGGAATTTTCAGGACGATGTGTCTCAAGAGTGGAACATTCGCTCAGTTGGAAGCAGCAGCCAAAGCCAAAGCTGAGGAAACGTCTGCGTCAAGTTGAATGACATTCCAGGTATTTCTGGAGATGTACACGTGCCAGCTCTAACATGTGGATCTTCACTTCGATCTAGGCATAAATCATTGATCTTGGATAACTTACCATTTCATTAATTCGTTTCAGGTAACACTAATAATACAATCTTTTTCTGTCGATACGGATTCCCTTTATACACCATTGAGTGCCATTGCATATCCAGCCGCCAGGTGATGAAGCCGTGCGTCTAGAATAAATCCCTGTGTGTTGTCAAAATAAATATATCACCGCGAGGAACATGTACTACCCTACTGTCATAAGCTATACAGCATTCGGTGAATATTATCAGCACCGACTAGATTTTTGAATTGCGCACCTTTGAGTTCATTCAACAGTTCCTTCAGCTCTACAACCCTCCGTACAATAAACTCTCCAGATTCGAGCTTCTGATCTGGGGTCTCAAGTTTGTCTTCCAAGGTGACATTGAGGACGACGAGTTTCATATTAGCATTGGTCATGCCTGTGGGGTATTATATATGAAATACTACAATAGGTTATGAGGAATTTGACTGACCAGGATCTGATACAAGGATAGGTGAGGACTCAATTACTGAATCAGCTTTGTATCCCTACACGCAATGGGTTGGTATGCGAGAACAGCTTCATTCAGAATCTCACAGTTTCTTCCTCCAATTCGCGGATAGCGGCCTGTTCAGGGGTCTCTCCTTCATCGATGAGACCTGCGGGGAGTTCTGTGTACAACAGTACTTCAAATTGATTGCACAATACGGCCATTGAGACTCTAGCATACCAACGATAAACTTGTCGATCGGAGGACGGTATTGCTCGACTACAACAGTCGAGGGAGGAAAAGAGTTGGCCTTGGACTTTAAGATGGCGAGAATAGCGACGGCTATCAAAGATAAGATAATATCGACTGAAAACGCGTCAATCGCGTACCATCGATGCCGGAAGTCTTGCGCGTCTTGCGTTGGGCAACTTCCCAAAGACGCTAAAGGTGTTCAAATGAGAGTAAAAACTGCATAATAGCAAATAATATACTTCGTGGCCCTCTGCATCGGTGTATTTGATTTTCCTTAAAGTGATCCATCTGCAGATAAGTATCGAACTTCAGTTCCTTTCTTGCTGAACCAAATAGACCGGAAAATGACACTTGCTTGGCTTCATTGGTTGGAAGGTCAGTTATAGAGACCACTCTGGGTTCCTGGGACATTATGATTGCTTGGTTCGAGATATTCCTATGAAATTGGAAACGAGGGCGAAAGCGAGAGAGCATAAAGCACAACACGTGCACCCCAGTTCTCTTTCACGCGTTCCGCTATTAGTATCATGTCCTCGGCCCTCCAAGCAGGTCTGTTCCGCCGTCCTCTCTCCCGTTTTGCGCAGCGGAATTCACTCACCGCTTTAGGCCCTTCAACACTGTCGAAAAAGCGGCCTGCTGCAGACGACAATGCTTCGTCTATGGAAGGCTCCAGAGGGCCCAAGGTAGCGAGAGGTACGTGTTTTGACGAAGTAGTATCTCACACCTGGCTCATGGTAACGCGCAGTTCACCCTTTTTTCAGCAAGTCTCCCAAAGAGCCCAAAACCACTGGCACATTCCAATGGCAGGAACCCCTGGGCGCGCGCCGCAGTTGTCTTCATGGCACGAATCTCACCCCTGTGTGTTCATCGAAGGTCGCTGCCTTCGATCTAGACGGCACGCTGATTAAGCCCAGCTTTGGAAAGGGTGCAGTTAAGAAAGCATTGAAGGGAGCGCCTCCAGCATGGGAATGGTGGGGAGATAAGGTCCCACATACACTCGAGGAATTACATTTAGAAGGGTCGGTGTTTCTACTGAAGTCAGGGAAGCAACTCATCGGGACCATAGATATTCTATCGTTATTATATCCAATCAAGCTATCAAAAGAACATCGCTAACCACTTGGAAGGAGAAGGTCGAGCTCATAGCATCAACGGTATGTCTCTGAAATTACGCAGAGCAGTCACATTGACTAGAACTCGTGTTCAGATTCCATCCGTTCCCTTTCAGATATTTGCGGCCATAGCTAAGGATGAATATCGCAAGGTGGATGACCTCATTTTGAATAGGCGGTCAGTACTGAGACCAAGTAATCAAGCCCATGCCTGGAATGTGGAATGAGTTGAAAAGAATATTCAAAGAGGATGGTGTAGAAATAGGTCAGCTGTTCCCATGTCTTTTAGACTGTTTTCGTTGTTGAAGAAGGTTGTGTAGACAGGACTTTCTCCTTCTTTGTCGGCGACGCTGCTGGTCGAGCTGGAGACTTTGCATCCACCGACCGGAAATGGGCTCTAAATGTGGATATACCATTCTTCACTCCCGAGGTGATTATCAACTTTCGAACACGGATCAGCGACCAAATTGTTCATACATTGATCCAGGAGTACTTTCTGAAGCAGCCTGTTCAAACAAAGTTCGAACTAGACGGTTTCAATGTCGCAGGTCTTTCTCAGTGTTTGTCCGGCTACGTTTTCATTATATGTACCGAGTTTCTGAACCGCTCAATACAGTACCACTATTCTCTCCAGCCCATACGCCTGTAATACCTGAACCCAGAAAGCAAGAAATCGTTCTTTTTGTTGGATATCCCGGCGTTGGAAAATCGACCATATGCAAGCGCTACTTTGTCTCAAAAGGATATGAACGCATCAATCAAGTACATAACACCAGATCTTTGACCACTTGTTTGACTCATTGACGGAAGTTGAGCTCTAGGACACCTTGGGAACCAGACCGAAGTGTGTAGCAGCTGTGGAAAAATTGATGCAAGAAGGCACTAGTTGTGTAGTCGGTAAGGACTCCCTTGTTGTGCCTTTGAATCCCATAGTAAATCTTTGCCAGATAACACCAATCGAGATGTACAGACAAGAAAATACTATATTGATATCGCTCGAAAATTCAAAGTTCCTATAAGGTTGGTGTTATTGTTGAACTGAACAACGCACTCATCACTGGCCAATTATATTTCTGTGATTAGGTGTTTCGTTTTCACCGGATCGATGGAACTCGCATGGCACAACAATCTTTATCGCGCGTACAATCTTCCCCTTTCGTCAGCGTCTCGTCAGGTGTGTTGCGTTCTGTCAAATCAAATATTCATACGTTCGAGAGAGTGTTATAGGAAAAACGCGATCTTGTACCGTACCTCGCGTTCACCTCGTTCAAGAATGGTTATGAAGAACCCAGCTTGTCTGAAGGGTATTCAGAAATCAAGAAGGTTAACTGGATCTTCGAAGGGACCGAAGAAGAGAAGAAGAATTGGAGCATGTGGTTACAGATTGAAGGAAAATGAGTATGAGTATCGAAGGTCAGTATCTATGACTGGTAACCTTCGAGTTTGCTGTAGAGGATCGCAAGATTCTAAAGACAATGTAATCTATCCGCGTTCATTTCGAATGACTCTCATTACTCCTTGACGGCATCCATGTAGTGGATTTCGGAGCACTCGCGAAGCCTTTGCGCTGCCTGTTCAGGAGTAATGTCGCGCTGTGACTCTGCCATTAACTCGATTCTAAGAAATGCTGAGTTCAAGGCGTTCAGTCAGACAAATTTGTTGCTCACCCAGCCATGAACTTCTTCACAGTCGCGCTTCGGAGTAGAGGAGGAGAAAAATGCAAATGCAAATGAGCAATATCATCATCGTCTGTTTCCTCCGGCGACGACAAAGGAATTGGTCGTTGGTGGATACCCATAGAGTAAGCAAAGGAGCAAGAGAAGAGATTGTCGTAGCGTTTCGTAATCTTGGAAAGAATATCGGCAAAAGAGGTTTTCTCTTCAGGCGTAAGATGGAATATTGAGGGAATGTGTCGGCGGTATGGAAGTACTGATTGGGTTGGTTAGTGAGTGAATGAAATCATCAAAAAGCATATTATCATACACAAAATCTCGAAAGGCCAATATGCCCACCAGGGCACGACAGCGACCCAGTGATCATTTTTGACAACCACTCGGTCGGCACCACCAATGCTGACTTCGGTGTGAGCGTATTCACATAACAAGCAAGGTTTTCCTGCGCAACCGGTGTAAACCTTGTATTCCGAATTCGAATCCATGTACTAAATAATTACCATGTGGTCCTCGGGGGGCATCCGAGGGCGGGTGAACAGATTTGGAATAATCGACGAGATTAGCCATTTCGTGCGCAGGAAGCGTTGGGACTTTTGTAAAAGACCAGATTTGGCCGTGAGGATGAGGATTCGAACACCCCATCATGGCGCCCTTATTCTGGCCAGAGCTTTTGTTCGGTGGTCACAAATGGTGTAGACAAACATACCTCGAAAATCTGTACATGCTTGATGCCTTCTTCTGAGCCTCGTCTTACGTAGATCTTTATCCAGTCTTCGATAATCCGTTCGATGTCCTCAATAAGTAATCGCGGGATAGTCAGATCGTGTCTTGGATGAAAGATCAGAACGTCGCAGTCTCCTCCGATTGGCTCTGTCGTGAGAAGATGATGAGGATTGATGGGGGCTTCAGGCATTGGAGGAGGCAGGACAGCAGCATAGTCATTCTCAAAGATGTACGTGTGTTCATAAACTTCCGTCTTTTTTCCACCAGCCCTAGTGTTTCCGGGACAAAGATAGCACGCTGGATCATAGTGCGGGAGTTTGTCGTTCTGTGGAGGCTCAACTTGTCCAAGCCACGGACGTTTGTTTCGATGGGGAGAGACGATAACGTGCTCATTGGTCAAAGGATTGTCTGCGAAAAAGTCAAATGAGCATTTCTAGTTGTGTGTGTGCAAAAAAACGCAAGGTACGCACAACGCCGGTGGGGATGCGTGGACGGGTCGAAAATCTCGGCCATCGCTGATGCAGCAAAAGAGCCTGGTTGAGAGACCCATGGTTGTGTATAATATATGAGAGAATCAAGTGAAATTAACCGGGCCGTGTTCCCGCTTTTCCCCTGCTCTTTGCACACGTTCCTCATATTATGGATTCTGATAATCCAGTCAATCGACGCCGCATTCAACGTTCTCACTCTCCGCCAACCTACAAAATTGAGGATGACGAAGATACCTATCTTCCCTATGTCCCAGTCGCTCAACGTCGCCAGGAAAAACTCGCCAAACTTTCTTCATGGGGTAGAGCAAAGAATGGTGCTCAAGATACGCAGCGGGAGCAGGAGGAGTTAGAGGACGAGGCCAAGGAGGAAGAAAAGCGGCGAGAGAAGGCGCGGAAAGAGAGAACATTGTTGATGGAAGCGCAAGACGTTCACTCACGGAAAGCCGCAGAAGGTGTGTATGTTCCGTGGTTTCGCAACTAGTGTTTGTAACCGACAATGCAGATGCGAAGAAGACTGAAGAACAAAAGGCCACCGAAGAAGAAGAAGAAATTCTTGAGGCCATCAGAAGCCGCAAGAAACTCTTGTCTGACCTCGAATTGGCAAAGGGTATTCAATACACCGAATCTCTCAAGACAAGGTTTGCCCCCACAACACAGTGTGAAACCATCTGACTCTCTCTCAGCTGGCTGCCTCCGAAATACATCAGAGATAGGACTGAGCAGGAACACCAGCGGATCCGGGAAAAGTATGCCATCATCGTCGAAGGCGAGGATATACCTTCTCCGATCGAACACTTCGCTGTGCGTAAATGTCTTCCTTTATCATCTTAACTTAGCTGATGCCTGTATCAGGATATGAAGATTCCTCAATCAATTTTGGATTATCTAAAATCGCAGCGTATAACAGCTCCAACCCCGATCCAATTACAAGGCATTCCTACTGCGTAAGTTGGCGTTACACGTACAGCTTGTTCAAAACTCTTACCCGTCGATCAGATTCTCGGGAAGGGACCTCATTGGAATCGCTTTCACTGGTTCTGGCAAGACTCTCGCCTTTTGTCTTCCTTTAATTATGCTTGCGTTAGAAGAGGAGACAAAAGTTCCGCTCGTGCGCGGCGAAGGACCAGTTGGCGTTATCCTGTGTCCGTCTCGAGAGCTTGCAAATCAGACATACGAGAACGTCCTGACTTGGACTTCTGCATTGGCAAGAGAAGGGCGGTATCCACCACTGAACACGCTACTATGCATGGGTGGTATATCAATGAGCGAACAAAGCCACACAATGAGTAAAGGTTTGCATATAGTAGTGGCTACACCCGGTCGGCTCATAGATATGCTTGAAAAGAAGAAATTCACGTTCAACAATTGCAAATACCTCTGTATGGATGAAGCGGATCGGATGATTGACCTTGGTTTCGAGGATGATGTCAGAAATATCATGAGTTTCTTCAAGGTATGTGTACATTACTGCCGTGCATGCTAACGTATTGACTGGGTCTGTCGTTCAGCGGCAACGTCAGACTCTCCTCTTTTCCGCAACCATGCCTCGTAAAATCCAAGATTTCGCCCAGCAGTCATTGATTCGACCCATCCTGGTGAATGTTGGCCGTGCTGGTGCCGCCAATTTAGATGTGTTGCAGGTGGTTGAATATGTCAAGCAGGAAGCTAAAATGGTATATCTGCTAGAGTGTCTGCAGAAAACTCCACCGCCTGTCATCATTTTCAGTGAAAATAAAAACGAAGTCGATGGTGAGCTCTCTCAAAATTTTCCTGTTGCTCTGAAATATTTACTGGTCGATTCGAGATATCCAAGAGTACCTACTATTAAAGGGCGTTGAAGCTGTCGCTATTCATGGATCCAAAAGTAAGTAGAAGCCTAACGTCAGGGGAAATCACATTCCGACAGTGCTTTGTAGCCCAGGAAGAACGTCAATATGCCATCAAATCTTTCAAGAGTGGTGCGAAGGATGTTATGGTCGCATCCGGCGTGGCTTCAAAAGGTCTCGACTTCAACGAGATTCAACATGTCATTATTTTTTCCATGCCCAAGGAGATTGAAGATTATGTACATCAGATCGGACGTACGGGACGTAGTGGAAAAACTGGCATTGCAACAACTTTTGTGAACATGAACACACCGGAGCAAACACTTTTAGATTTAAAATATCTCTTGATGGAGGCTGGGCAAAAGTGGATTGTTTGCTACTTCACTTGAATTACGATTGTTGACGCTCATTGATAGGGTTCCACCGTTCCTTGCCACGATAGAGGATCCTCGGGCGGTCCAGGGTGGATCACTTAAGGGATGTCCCGTATGTGGAGGGCTTGGCCATGGGATTAGTAATTGTCCGAAGTTGGAGGAGACACAGAGGAGGCAGATGGCATCTCATCGTCCACAGGACGATGGCGGTTATTGATCTGTACTATACATACCACTATGTTAAAGGGGAAGGGATTTTTTGATATCCTAAGCACGTGACGGTGGCTCATAATTTCGGTGGCTCATAATTTCGGTGACTCACCTGTCTCTGACTGCCTCTCATCAAGATCCAATGAACGTGAAAACAAGCTCCGCGTCGACGTCCAACCACCTTGCTTCTACCTCAAGAAATACTGCGTACTACATACTATCAGACGATGATGGCTTACCATCTCGGAACTCTCGAGACGCGAATTCGCACTTCAAACGAAACAGAGAGATTCAGGAAGATGTTCATTACGGAAAGCTTGCGTTCAATCACAATATCAGTGCCCACTATCACAAGTAAGCTTACTCCAGACTATTAGAGATTACCCTCACTATAACTCTAGTTTAGGTTGTGCTCAGAAGCTTGTAGTCATCAACTGCAAATGAAACACGGCATTGCAGACATGGCGTTACTCCAAGAGGTCCTGTGAGTATCTGTCATTCACGAGTAACGAGATTGTTGAACTATCAGAAGTCAGTTCGTTGATGGTCGTATAAACGAGATGCAAACTATGTTCTTGCCTCAGGTTCCTTTGACACCACGAAAGATGTCAACGCGATTATCTAGGCAAGAGATTCCTCGAGATCTCAATGATGCGAACACCCGTTCGTCGTTACGCAGCAAGACGAATATCACAGGAGGTGCGTTTTGAGTTGGAAAACTTCAGGTCACTAGTCACCTGTATTGTTGCAGATACAGAGTCCAGGACCGTAGGGAGTCTTGCTTCAAACACGCCTAAACGCAGCTTATATCGAACAGACGCGTCTCCGGTTCGTTCGACACCTGCTACACCTTTTGACCTGTTTCTGGAGCATAAAGATATAGCAGTCCCAGATTCCCCACAAACGCCTACGAGAAACCCTGGTCTTACAAAAATCGGGTCAAAAGGCACTCCAAAGGTGGTCGCAAATACATCAAATATTCTCAAATATAACAAAATTGTATCTACCACTGTTATCATCATTTCTGACGATGAAGACGAGAGTGTTCCTGCTGTGGATCCCGTAGAGGAAATGCCCAATCTGTTCAAGGAGTTAAATCGTTTCCGACGAAAGGTGTGTACGCATTGGTAATTGACATTGGTTCAAGCATTCGATGACCTAGTACATAGCTTTCTACTTCGCTTGGTCGACTTCCCGAAGAAATAATTCCCCTTCAAACACTCAAGCAACTTAGCATACAACCGCCATCCGGTATGCCATTTAGTTCTTGGAGTTGGGGCCGACTCACGCTATTTCCTGTTCTAGACTACAAGATGTACCAGAGGATTCTTGCTGATACTTCTGGCATACCACACAGTAATATTGAGGAACGTGAAGCATACGTGGCGGAGAAATGGAAGGAATCCGGGAGCAAGTTTTTTGCGCTTTGCACGCAAAACCGGAGGAAGCAAGAAGTCCGTATATAATTTGAGAGCACATTGATTTCTGGTACAGCTGCAATTCTGAGAGACATTTGCAACACACCGACCCACGCGATTGACATATTTCAGACCTCTTCAGACAAGTTTATCGATTCAAGCAAAATATCAATTTCGATGGGGTACCATCTGCTATTATACGCGTTTTTATTGTGGATTATACTATAAAGGAATATTACTATAACTGATGCCAGCGAGTCCGGCTCACTGTTTGTTGGCAATGGCATGATTTCGAGCAAACTGCAGATCTTCGAACACGACGTTGATATTGGCACTAATGTCCACTAATTTGTCACCGGAGTTGTTGGTCGTTACACCCCGGTTAAGCCAAATCCATTTGTACCCATGATGATAGGATAAGGCAGGTCCCCAACGCCGCGTCACCGTCTCAGTGGAGTTTGACCATCCCTCCCAATTCATATATACATCGGTTCCATGAAGGCAGTTGCTAATTTCCTCCGTCAGCAAGGGAAACAATGGATTGGTTGAACTTACAAATGGAGGACTTTTGGGCGGATCAGAGCACCCTGTGCGTCCTTTGTCAATTCATGGCAGCACCCTTTGGATGGATTAAGTCTTACCTCCTGAGGAGTTCCCTTGACATGACTTTGCCTGGGTAATTCATGGACTTCAGATACACCATCTTCACCTAATGTGATACTATATGTGTCCATTAAACAGCTAGTAACTTCGAAGTCAAAGCTCAATGGTTCGAAAATATCCTTCCTGCTATCAACAATGGCCCACCAATAACCTTGATCACCGAGCTTGACGTTCTTGTACCCATCCAACCCTGGTTCGCCATACATGGCGCGAAATGTAGGAGGGGACAATGCTGGGGGATAGGAATCATCCATCACCTCCCTGTACACACTCGAGTCCATCAAGCGCAATTTGCGCAATTTTTCCAAATCCAACAGCATGACACAGCTGCATATTCGCGAAGCTTGGTGCCATACAGGTGAATCCTGATCGGGGTGGTACGACATGACGAAAGCGGTGGTGGGTTTAAGTTGGGAAAATACGTTCCACAACAAGGTTGGGTCGGAAATGAAGATAGCGTCGGTGTCTATGTAAATGGATTTCTTGACGCTTGTAGGAAGAATCTCATGGATGAAAAGCTTCATTAGACCAGCTTGATCATTGAAACTTATTCAATTGAGAGCGTAACGGAGGAGATTATTACTTACGAAGACCTGCTGCATGATCACTCCGTATTGAACCTTCTCGAGCTATCCTATCCTTCATACTCTGTAGTGAAGGTTGATAGAAACGGACTCTGAGAGGGTAACATGGGTCAGTCAACAACGATAATCTTGTTTCCAGAAAGTCTCGGGCTGATTGGTCGCAGATAATATGGAGTTCTATCGGGCTCGTGGTGTACATTAGGATGGTCTGCCATGATCGTTTAGCGATAATGAGTATATTAGAAAATAAAGACACACACGCCTTAATTAAGAGGGCACCTTCCATAGCAGAGTCTTGAGACCACATAATGAGTGAAAATATCACTGGCTCAGGCTGTGATACGACTGCTTTGTTGGCAGTGATTGTTTCAGCGAATGGAAGGGAAGTGTACGTCGAAGTAACCGTCACTGTAGCAGTGACTGTTTTGAGTACCTCTACTGCCATCTCTGCTCCAACAGGAGCCGACTGCCATTCCGCAAATAGAGATGCAGAGACGGCATAATCTCGTCCAAAAAGGTATGTTGTTAGAAAGAGGACGATCACAGCTAAAACAAGTAGTCTTGTACGTCTTCGGGTTGACCGCCAGCATCTTGCAAGTAGTGTGTCATCATGTTGGGTACTGGCCATGAAGGACCAAGGTAAAGACCGGAACGAATAAAGCGAGTGGAGATCAAGTGAAATGTATTCGGGCCATATAATAAAGGGTATTCTTGCTGGCAATGTAATGAACTCAGCGCACCGGCGTCAAGTTAACCACTCCAGAAGCTGCATTCATTTTACCTAACAGAAATACCGACTACTTCAGTGCTTCTCAAGACGTAAGGAGACACACCGGAAAGGGATCCTTTCCGGTCTGGTCCATTGACACTGCAGCCAAACACTGGCCGAACTACATACATAGTAGTACAGGCATGGGATGTGTAAACATTAAATTAGTATGCGTAAACATTGAGAGTATGTATGTGATTAGTTTTTCAGCAAGTAGCACAACGCCGTTGAAAGCAGATTGAAAATACAAGTCGGTCCTCTTGGTTGGAAAAGAGGGTGGGTTCTCTGCGTTGAATACAGAGTGATCCGCACTCAAAATAGTGGGTGCGTCGACAGTTGATGTTGATGGTACACATGCGAAGAACAACCAAAACTGAAAAAAAAAACAAGCAAGAAACTCGATCGAGAAAGATCTGGTCTCTACGCGACATCCCATAGCTCCTCTAAAGCGCAACAAAACTTTGTACCAGAGGGTAAGTATTGAAGCACACAAAAATAGATAGTACATACCTTCCCGCACGCTACGCTAGCACTTAATGCGTATTGACTGACACCAATTTTCTCATCAACATAGGCGTCGGCGAAATCGTCCTTACCGCGAGCCATAGCGCCTACAAATACAGCCAAGTTCTTGGCTGGCTTACGATCAGAACCTACAAGGAGCTGTCAATGGAAATAAAATTTGCGTGGATTCGAAACAGACCTGCGGGTGGATCAAACAGGGTGGGAAGGTATGTTGAAAGTTTTTGAAGGGGAGCATCTCCAGAAAGTGCTATGCATTCAAATAAGCGGATAGCGCAAGTTAAACTGACAATGACGAACTGATTTTGTAAGTGTCAGGGGGAAAATGGTCTACAACAGGATTCTGTTGATTTCGGTGACAGATGAGAAGATCAGGAATCAGCCTCCATGAACAACGCAGGAATTATGACTCACTTTGACAACTTTTAGTAGCTTTTCAGAACCTTGGACACCCCTGATGGATAATTTATGTAGAAGTTGAACTATTTCTGATTAGTATGGTATCTGCGAGAATTACATCGATCAACTTACCCATCAAGCCGCTGAACCGCTTGAATGTTCTCGGAATCCTCACATGAGGATTGACCTCGATGAGAACACCCTTGGCTGTATGGATGTAGACTTGTAGTAGGCCAGCCTTGTTGAGCGGTGAATCAAGAAGGGTGAGGAGACACTGTAGAATAATGAATCAGTGTAATAGAATGCTGGGAACGGTTGAAAACAAACTTGATGAGTGATATCGGGCCTAGCATCAGCGATGTCCCGACCAGTCTTGGCCAAAATGCCTTGATGGTCATCGCAGTTCAAGAGGGTGTACTTGATTTCACCATCCTTGCCTTTTTTGCCGTTGAATTTTGAGCTTGATGAGATACGATACGCTTCGAGGCAAGCTTGTTCAAGAACGACGAAAAGCCGCCTGGGTACCGATGAAGAGGTGATACCTGCACCATTGGCAGCGGGGCCTCGAGGAACATGAGCCGTGGCAGGGAGGAGATGAGGATTGAAGAGATTGGGAAGATTAGGATTGACTGTGATACTGAATGCCTGAGCTCGAGGGTTAAGTGATTGGGTGGGAAGCGGTTTGGTGGGCCGGTCCATCGTGGTCGTTGTTAAAAGAGTGTTTTGGTCGGTGTTTATAGCTTCTTCTTCTTGAACTGTCATCTCTATGTCCTCGTACTCACTTCCACTGCCACTCGGACTTCTCTGTCTCCTTCTTAGTGCTGGCCTCTCTCCAGGCGTAGATTTCGGCCTTGGAGGCGGGTCGACCCTGCCGCTACTGTTTGCCTTACGAGCAGATTGTAATGCAGAACGCAAGTCATCTGAATCACTCGTGGTACCAGAGTGTCGTCGACGACGAGGAACAGTAGGAGTAGGGGATGATAGCTGGGCCATTTTGGTAGGGAAGAAAGTAAATGGACGTGGTAAGAACTTAAAAAATGAATGTACGCCTTTTTACACAAAACTCCATGTAGAAATTCTTACCAAAACTTTGTTTCTTACTGCTTTCCTGATTTCCGTTCACAAGCTATTTTTCAATTCATTGTCTACGTTTTGCGTGATTAGAATCGTCGGAAGTACGCATTTCCATCTCTTAGATAAGATATGCGGGAAAAGACATCCTTCAACGCCACATTCGACTGAGCCGGTCATCGCTCTGACTGCAATGGTTAGCGCTACTCTTTTAGTTTCCATTCCACCTATCCTGGACCATATGCATCTCACGAATATTGTTATCGGTGAAAATTTGCCCCGTGCTATCTCCAAAGAAGTTCTTCTCCTAGCAATCCTCTGTGAACATTCCTGCAGTATCACGATGTTAGTCCAACCGCAACCAGAACTTTTCATTGGCAGTTTGCTAAGTTGGTTCCGGGGCCAGAGATGAGTGAACAGTCCTGGAACAGTCACCTTGCTTGCCTAGGTTCTCGCCATCTATAATTGACGCAGTTTTCGTTCGATATCGCAAATATGCGGCTTCCTTCTCGGCCCGGCGTGTTCCCCATCTGCTCATTGCTCTGACAATGCCCAACCACCCTCCCGACTGAGACCTTAAATATCCTTAAGTCGTATGCAATTGTGAAATGAAGCCAAGTCAGGCAATCCAGGCAAGGTCAGCGCCTTAGTACGAGGCCCTTTCCCAGCCATAATTTCCCTTCTATTTCGAACTCGATTTTCGTTCATTTCAGTTTTACAAGCACAAATAAACTACTACTACCTACTTGCCTGCTTAGCTCAATCGGATAAAGCGTCAGACTATGAAGCGCTAGTCAAAATGAAGGCTGCAAGTTTCGACCCTCGCGGTGGGCTTACAAGACTTATGACGCCGCTGTGGTGCTGCTGTGAAATGTTACCAACTAGGTCCGATCCGACCATTTTTTGTGTAGATTTCGGACGCATTGAAAAGTACAGAAGAGTAAGCGGTTCAAAGCACTGGCACGGTTCCTCACTTAGGTAGGACTTAGACTCGAAGCCAGTAGTTTCGGATGTTGACACTCTGGAAACTGGCGCTCAAAGGTGTCAGCGAAGCAAGGTGATTCCGCATATCGCTTCTCAGCAGCGGACTGGTTCGAGTCTAGGTAGGACTCAATCACAGCTCAGAACAACCCTCCCCTAATCTCTTCCTCTCCCGACTTGCGCGCTCCACGGAGCAATCTTTTTCCTGATACTGCAGCATAGTGGCGCTCCCTTGCAAGAATGAAATCAACATGACAATGACGCAGTTATTGTACGAACACAATAATCTTTTAGAATCCTCCACGCATCGAAATGTATACCCAATCAGGTCATTTCGGAAAATCCGTTCTCAAAAGTCTTCCCGGTCCGAATTTTCGACCCTGTAGTTGTCGACAGTTGTCGACCCGATCCAACATTTGAATACTTATGACATTGAATATTGAAGACTCACGCAAGCCCGAAAAAACATGAAATAAGTTTCGGGTTTCATGTTACATATACATATGTCACTATATTGGACCTCTCCAGACCTCTCCGTGCCCTTGTCTTCCACTAGTGAGTAATAACTCCTTTGAGTCTGAATATATAAGTAATAATTGACACCTTTCAACGTTTTTAACCACAAAGCCCTCGGCGCGTCGCTCTTTCCTTAGGTCTGTCAACATCTTGCACTTGTGCGCTGTTCTCTCTCTCTCTCTCTTTCAAGCTACAATGAGCGACCTCAAGCTTTCGGTTGGTGCTTTAGTGAGCGTGATCATTATGCAGTGCTAGGAATAAATATCCTCAGCATTTTCATACAGCTTGTAAGCGGATGGATGTCATTCATGAGCTTTGGCTTGGTTCTTGCTTTTGGTGAGTGTCCACTTGGACGATTACTGGCGATGCCTAACATGGTTTCAGGATGGCAATACTTCTTGCAATTCTACAATGACCGGGTGCTCTATAAAACAATTGTAACGACCTGTCTACTCTTATGTCTGGGAGACACAATTGTTTCCGGTATGTACATGCAGTTCCTGACTGTTGACTGCCCGAGCCCCAATATCACCCCCGATATCCAGGACTATGGTGTTATCGGTGGTCGTCGACCTATTTTGGTGGTATGGCACTGTTCTTCCACAACTCGTTCCGTTGTCTTATGTTCTTATTTTTTTTGGAGACGACTCGGCTTTGCTCGCGACTCCGCAGTGAGCATTTTCCTTGTTCGAAAATACTAAACAAGCACTCACCCCGTTCTTGCAGGGAGGCCATAGCTACATTGTGGTTTTTGTGAGCTTAGAGGTCTGAGCTATGGTTCTGTCTTGATTTTTATCTTCAATAGCCCTACAGCGACGTTCCTCGTACAAATCTGGTTTGCGAGCCGGATATGGATGATTTCGATGAGAAAAAATGTGCTGCTTCCAGCGCTGATAGCACTACTATCTTCCGCATCCTGGGGTACAATTGGTCCTATCATTGTGTTCGAGTTTTTTTTTACCAGCTCACATCTAGCGATCGCCTTATGGATGTTTTCCAAACTCATCAAACATCACTCGACGTTAGTCGATGACTCAAAACTCGTATTGTACGTACCTTCCGTAATTAATTTTTTCCGAATCCTCGAGGACTTATTGATTCTTGTCAGCCCTGTTGGCTATGGATGGCTTGGAAGTGACATGTAAGATCTCATTCGCTCGTTGTAAAACACCGAAATTGCATTTACGCATATACCAGCGTTGCGGATATGTGCATTTTTGGTGGCCTCGCTTACTACACCGAAATTCGATCCCGGAAGCAACGAAAGCATCATATCCTCTCACCAAAGTAAGAAAAAATATGATTTGGCCCTATACGATTACTCAGTTTACCTCCCTGTGTTTTACAGGAGCCTATGGGTTGTTACCTGCCGGATGATTGAATGCAATGTTCTACCACTCCTTTGTCAAATTGTTCTTGTCATCCTCTTCAAAACGAATGTCGGATCCTACTATAGCACGTATACATCCTTTAAGATTGAGAAACTAATTTTTATTATGTTGCCACAGTACTTTCTGATATGACTATTGCCAAAGTATGTGTATTCGTGCCCATTTATACACGGTCCAACCCTAAATTATACATTACGTGCAGGTCTATACTTTTTCATTGCTTGTATCTCGTGCGTGGGGAAAATCACCCCCTCTTTCCGCTCGACTCTAAAAACGGTTCGCAGTGAACGCGCGGACGCCTATTGTAGAAGCTATATCCCATGCTGCTGTCACAGGCCAACAAAGGGATCCTATCACATTCACTCGATCGACGATTAATGCTACGGCAGTGCAAGTACGGTGGGTTCTTGACATTCTATATATAATAGACTGAGATTACTGACGATGATGCCTGCAGACAAGACGTACATGTTGTACATGATGATAGTGACGCTGGCCCGATCTCGCCGTACGATAAGATAGAGATGGAGAACGAGTCGGAGTATGAGGTTGGAAAAGGTACTCTGGTGGATGAATATCACGATGGTATTCATCGTCATGTCGGTTCAGTGTAAATATTTTTGCCTCCACAGAAGTCAGCGGATGTTGTAGCACAAATAGATACCCAGGAGATATTTGATGTTGTTGTGAAATAGATGGAGCCGTCGTTGAGTGTTCTGTCGAAGTGGATAAGTTCCTGCTACACCTTTAAAAGAAAGAAATAAACGAAGGCAAAAATTAAAAAACAATTTCCTTCTAGCCGACTTGAACGACTGACCTCGTCATTTACGATTATACTAGTGACGCGCTCTACCAACTGAGCTAAGAAGGAATAAGGTGTTGTCCAATAATTGGCATCACATTATCTGTTGCGGAATCGGTGATAAAGAATTTGGGCGCCTATCCATCACATTTACTGTAGGATACTATCCTCTTCTGCAACTCTTCTGTGTGTTAAATGGGCGGCCGTTCTGTCCTTCTTACTTCGAACCTCCCCCAACTACAAAATTTGATCAAACGGGACCCTACCTCCTATAAGGATGAATTTCTCCAGCAATGGAACCATTACAACAGCATACGGCTGATTTTCCATTTGAATCCGGACGAACATGCTCAACACTTCAGAGAACTAGTTGCGTTCATCGCCCAGGTCGCCACTTGTTACCCAAAAGAAACCGCAGAGCTTCCTTCCCAAATCTCTACCATCCTGCTGGAAAGCTATGGCATGCTTTCGCCTGATACACGGAAAGCATTGATTTCCACCATGGTACTGTTGAGAAACAAAAATGTCATAACGTCCATCGAGTAAGCCCAGACTTGGTATTCTTCACTGAATCTACTCTAATCCGTAATTCAAGACTCCTTCGAACACTTTTTCCTCTCCTTCCTCGTACCACCTCATCTTCTTTACGGTCTAACATCCGCAAAACCATACTTTCCGATATTCGAACAGCCAACATCCGAGCAAAGAACCATAAACTGAATCGTGCAATTCAGGCTATGCTATTTGGTATGGTCGAAAACGGTTTGGACGACGTTGCGAATTTTGGCAACAAAGGGAAGCAGAAGGAGATCAATAATGGAATACACTTCGGCACATCAGATAAAACGGCAGGAAGGGGAGAAGATGCAATGTGGGCTGTGATTTTGACCAAAGAACTCTGGCGGAAGGGCATCTGGTGAGTATCTTATCAAAAGCGTTCAACGGAAATTTAACTTGAGCTCATCCGTGATGGTGTAGGAATGATGTAAAGCCAGTCTCCATCGTTGCTATCGGGTGCTTGCATCCAGTTCTCAAAGTTCAGAGTGCATCAATCCACTTCTTTCTAGGAGATGACGACGAAAAGGAAGATAGCGACGAGGAGGAGGAAGAGGTTCGTCGAATTCCATTTGTTTGATTTCTGTCGTATCCATATGCATTTGATTAGGAGGTTGATGTACGTGCGCTCCACCATCGTCGTGAAATCAACAAAAAGTCGCGTAGTGGCGACAAAAAATTGCAGAAGAAGCTTAACGTCGCCAAAAAGAAAAAACATGGAAAACCCGACACCTCTCGGTCCCGGGCGAATTTTCCGGCTCTACAATTGCTGAATGATCCTCAGACGTTTGCCGAAAAATTGTTCACTATCCTAGATCGTTACGACAAACGATTTACTCTCGATCACAAAATTCTAATCATGCAGATCCTTGCCCGTGTCATATCTGCGCATACACTCTTCGTCATGCCTTTTTACTCCTACATCCAAAAATGGCTCGCTCCGAAACAACTGAGGGTGCCGTCGATACTGGTCGCACTAGCCCAATCTGTACACGCGCTTATACCACCGCAGACGTTGAAACCAGTTGTCCTCAAGCTTGCGAATGAATTTGTGCATCCAGGAGTTGGAAGTGAAGTCATAGCAGCTGGAATAAATGCGATCACGGAGATCTGTAGACGGCAACCGTTGGTTATGGGACCTAGAGATGAAGACGAGGACGACGTGTTGAGAAAACAGAAGGAACATGGGCAGAAAAATATACATACAAAGGACAACGCTGAAAACCAACTCGAAGCTCTGAAGCTCGAACATTTAGAGAAAGAAAAGGCGGAAATCCGTAAGTTGGGGATAGACGATGTTGATGGCAAGAGACCCAGTGACAAGGATGTCGATCTACGGCCTCTGTTGAATGATCTAATTGAGTATAGGAAGAGCAAAGACAAAACTGTCATCGCAGCCTCTCGAGGGTTATTGCATCTTTATCGAGAGACTCACCCAGAGTTTTTGAAGAAAAGAGAACGAGTTCGTACTACTTATTCTATGTGCGATAGATTTCTGATCCCTCTGTTTACATAGGGCAAAGAAGCCAGTATCAATATGAAGACTGCTGTTGCTCGCAATCTCCCCTACGGTCACTCAGCCAATGCTGCTGTTGATATTGAAGGCCTTTCTGTACGTTTATGTTTGGTAATAGCTTCTTCTACATACTCACTTATGGTGTAGCTTCTAGAGAACCACTTCCAACAACTCCGTGAAGAAGAAAATGGACACGAAGATGCAGATTCGGGAGACGATAATAACGAAGCTGGTTGGGACGGTTGGGATATCGAGTCAGATTCTGACTCGGAGTTTGATTCGGAGGATGGGTGGCAAGATGTATCCAGCGACAGTGATGGCGATATCGAGCTCAGCGACAGCGAAAATGAAAACGGAGAACAAAAGGAGCAGAATAAAAATAAAGGAAAGGAGACAGAGCGGCAGGAGAGGCGTCGGGCGAAGAAGGAAAAGCGAGAGAAACAAAGAGCAAAGGTGGAAGCAGTCAAGAGCGGGCTAGGAATCAACGAAGAGATAGACAATGACGAAGTGGATGAAAATGAGTATGGTTTCAGCGGAGATGACGAGGACAGAATGGACATTGAGACAGAGGAGAAGACGGAAACGAGAAAGTTCGAGCAAGATGCATCAACTCTCGCCACAACCAAGGTTTGTCTGGAATTGGTGAAACCCGATTATAAAATTAAAATGATTCTCTCCTTTTTAGATTCTCACTCCAGCCGACTTCAAATTGCTCTCTGACCTCCAGATTCAAGCAGCTCAAAAATCTGTTGATATAGGCGGTGGAAATCGCGCGAAACGAAAGCTCGCGGCGCTTGAAGCCGGACGCAAATCTCAAAACATTTCCGAAGATCCATCAGCTTCCTTTATTTCCGAAAATGATATCCTTGGGCCCCGTAAAAAAGCCAAGGCTGATTACGCTGAACGGATGACTTCAATACAAAAAGGAAGGGAGGGTCGCGAGAAGTTTGGCTCCCGCAAAGGCAAAAAGACAAAGGATGCTCCCAGTAGCTCTACAAACAGGGAGAAAGCGAGAAATAAGCCGATCATGATGATCCTGAGCAGTGGCTCTGTTCGGGGGAAGAAGAAGGCAAGTTTGAGAGAAAAGCAACAAAAACTGCGGGCGCACATTGAGAAGGGGAAAAGAGCGAAAAAGTAGATAGATGGAACCCACATCATTCTCTTCCTCAGTTTAATCTTGCATGCCTCAATGACATGCCTGTTTATGAAGACTTTCGGTATAGCTCACGATGAAGATCATCAATGTGTGCCTGCCTAGCTCAATCGGATAGAGCGTCAGACTTTTACGGTGGGGAATCTGAAGGCTGCGAGTTCGACCCTCGCGGTGGGCTATGGAAGATTTTTAGCATCTTTTCGTTGTCAGTCGTTGAATGATCTCTCTTTGGTTCAATATGAGTAATCGCGCCACAAAGATGAAGAATACATATGTACACCATACAACATGATCGGAATTAGTATTTCTGAAATATACGCAGCTAAAACCACTTGGCAGGTTGTAATCCAATCTTTTTCAGTATGTCCTTCATGTTAGTCGTGACAAATGCACCCAAGGCGGTCGATCCTTGCAACTTGACTGGGACGCCAACCACTTCGTACCTAGAGGAGTGGAATGAATGAAAAAACTACTTCTTTAGGAAGAATTCTTACTGATAGCTAGGCTTTCCATCGATCACGACCTCCAAATTCAGTATTGGTCGTTCAGGGTTTCTGGTATCAACTTCTATTGATGCCCACTTGTAATTTCCTTCAGGAATGTTTTTGATCACTCGCTCTTTGGGGACCTCTTCAGTAACAAATTCTGTTTCCGGTTTTTCATCGTTGTGCTCATTGGCCGATTCAGAGGAGGTAGGAGGAACTTGCAACGAAAATTCTGTAGATACTGGTGTTCCGTCCGATTGAACTAAAGTTGCTTCATCAGAAGGGATGGCAGGCAGACTCTCGGGAGCAGGAATAGGCGCATCCACAGAAGGCGCTTCTTTCACTACCTTTCTAGTGAAGGTCTCGGCGCTTTGCATGTTGAGTGTATGATAGATCGGGATGTAGAACATGCTCAACGGGCTGAAAATATACACCAGTGTAAATATATACATGACCAGGTATCGACAATGAAACAGACCTTGTGGAAAATTCGGTGACCGCAAAACTTGATTGGGTTGGGGCAGCAAATTCAATAGCAGCAAACTCATGTCGGTCGCCAGTAATCACAAACACATTCGGGACACCGTACATAGCGTTTAAGACAGTCTGCTTTTCGTTCACGAACCCCGCCCATGAATCGTATTGCGCGTCATGACCCCAGAGCGAGGTAAACGGGACAGAAGACACAATGAATTTAAATATAGCGGTACTGTTCGTCTATGATAGGATGAGGTACGGGATGTAAGATGTTACAAAGCACGCACCTTTCCCAGCCAATCAAGCAATCTGGTCAGTTGTTCTTCACCCAGCATTGTCTTCTCCTCTGAAGGGTCAGTTGGGAACGAGCGATATCTTCGAGTGTCCATCACAAAAAATGCTACATCGCCGTAGTGAAAGTTATAGTAGTATGGGGTATGATCGAGCGACTTGGTTGATTGAGGGGGTGAGGGATTTCCGTTGGCGTTATAGATTTGGAAAGCATCTGAGGCGCTGGGATACGGCAGTGTCCAATCGTTACCGGCGCCTGAGAAGTTGTTGATGATTTCATGATCGTCATAGATATGGAACATCGCTAGGACGACACTTTTAAAATGCCTATTTATTCTGAACGATCGGGAACGTACGAAGTCTTTCGTATATTTTTCTGAAGCTTGAGCTCTGGTAATTTCTTCGGTAGAGGCGCCGGTAGCTCTCTTTGTAGTTTCCGAAGTAGATAGGGACATCGGCGTAAATGAAATCGCCCAAGAAAAGTAAGAAAGATGGCGGAAGCGTCGTATGTACATCCAGAGTCTCCTCCGAATTGGGAGTGCCGGTATCGTTACGGTCGGTAGTCGAGTTCACAGCCCTAATAGCTGGTGATGAGGGGAACAGGTACTCTGCAAGAAGGTCAAAACCTTTGATTCTACGGCGTTGCAGGGGAGCGTAAGGGAAATTTGGGAGTATGCAAGAAGATGTCACAAAACGAAAATGCGTTCCACCAGGGAGATGAGGATCAGGGAAGGTACGGAATGCCAAAGGGGAACCCGGGTAAGCAAGAAAGGAAGCGTTGGCACCGACGAGTGCGTCTGGTTACATGATTAATATTAAAGAAAGTGGGATCGATAAAACGACTGACATTCGTACTTGGTGCTGGGCCAGAGACCCGATAGCGTCACGGTATCAGCCCAGTCATTTTCTTGTGACAAATTCAGAATTTCCCCCTTGTTCCATGCTGCATTCGGTTTTGATTCTCTCCATATGAGTTGAATCGTTTCATTGAGATTGGGATATCTGACGAGTATCTTTGCGCTCTTATCTGATACTGCTCCTATTCTAGAGAACACAACGTCGCTTGCATGATCGAAATAGGGAGAGGCGCAGAAATCGAGGAATGCTAGCATTATCAATGAATTTATAACAATATTGGTCCATCGAATGATTCGTGAAGGAGTCCTGAGGGAAAGAAGAACTGCTGCTGCAGGATTGACATTGCCCCGAGCTGGTTTGGATGAGAGGTTGGCAGATAGCAGATATAAGGAAAGCAACGCTGGAATAGCGGCTTGTAGTAGAGGAGAGGGGATCTTTACAATGGATGAGAAGAAATTCGAATGCTTGAATTGAATGAGACTCACCACTCTAAGAAAGAGAAATGAAGCAACTCTAAATGCGGTAGCAAGAATGGATGAGATGGACGTCATTCGGAGAGGGGTGTAACGCGAGGTAACGCGCGACGCGTACCGTGACGAGCGTTACAAGTGCTTGATTCGGACCTTTTCGGCCGGAATGGGTCTTCAACGCGAACCTTTGAAAAACTGTACATAGATACAACGCAATTATTCACACAGGTTACAAAAGAGAACAAACTGCAACACATAGACATAGATATAAATCATATCATAAATACAGCATAGATTTAATGGTATCAATATCATAGATAGAAAGGTATTCCGTAGACAACAGGTGCTGCTCCGGTAAGGTACTTGAGCTTGCAGGAATTTCTGGATTCCGCGACGGCCTGTACCACCGACATGGGGGTTGGGCGCTCGGGTGAAGATTGATTCTTGATTGCCTCCAAGGACAAGTTCAACTTTTCGAACACTGACTGGGAGAAAGTATCGATGTCTTTGTCCGTGACATCCCACAAATTCGCGACCAACGTGGGACTGACCAAAGAAAGTTAGTTGATGGAAAGGATTATAACAGTAACGACCGAGACTAACCATCCAGCCAACATATAATTCAACGGCGTGCCCACTCGATCAAAGTCGCCCATATCCCGGAGTGCACCAGAAGAACAACCCCAAAGCATTACAGCCGCACATCTAGGTAAACTTCTCAATCTATGCGAGCGCACGTACTGCTCAGCTCCTCCGTGTCCGAAGTACCTTGGAATATAAATTAGCTCCAAGTGTCACGTATTGAGCTGGGAAGAAGCCTTACACTACGAGGTCTTTTGTTCGAAGCGCATTGAGAACTTGAAGTTCACTTGGGGCACGCCCCGAGACGCCCTGCCATCCAGCTTGCTCCATATCCTTCAGCCAGGGCTTAAATCGCTCCTCTGTTCGTTCCAAATCACCGCTGGGATTTATGATATAGTAAGCATTTGTGGGATCGCAGACTGCGCGATCGACCGTGCTCGATGAGCTACCTAATTCCGATTGTCGAAGGCGTGCAAACTGAACGCGATCAAGGAGGAATGAAATACTGGGAATGCGGCTGACGCTTCTTCCTCGTAGGATCGGAATGTTTTCCCAAGGTAAACCTTGAACATTCTTGTCCAGAACCAAGAATAGATGCTCGTCATGATGATCACGTTCGTTGTACCCAAACGCTCCTGTACGGCCATGTCCAACGCTTTTCGACTTTTCGGCATGCTCCTGCATAACGGATCGTAAATCGACAACTACTTGATCAATGTCAATTTCTGCGATAGCAACAGGAACGCCGTGGAACTGATACAGGTCGAGAATAAAATATACCAGATCTTCCAGTTCCTCATCTCGACAATCCGGGGATAAGGTTGAGAAACATTCAATCAAGCTGTCGTCCAAGGTGACTCGATTGGGTGTCCAGCTTTCGGAAGGCATCTTCTTGTGACCTATAGCTCGTTCCTTCGTCTTCCGATCTTGCAACCTAAGACCGCGCTGAAAGACTCTATCAAACTGGATACGCAGGTTGCGGATTGCATGGGGGGATAAATGGGGATTTGCTGACAAAATTGTCTGTAGAGGGGAATCGTCATTGACCCCAGGCGAGAGGTCAATGTATACATACCTTGAACGCCCCAAGCCAGCAAAACTCGATATTTTCCAGTAATTCGCGGAGACGAGTGTCCAATGCTCCTCGCTCCTTCCACCATTTGGATCTAGCGGCCGGATCATGTCGAATAGACGCAGCAATCTTAGTGGTTTCGTTGCTCGAAGCGACTATCTCGTTCATTTCTTTAAGCGCATCCTCAAAGGTGAGGTGTTCGTCAGCTGCATCTTCTCTTCTACCTTTCAATGGAACACAAAAAACAAGGGGCTCAGCCTGACCTCCGCCAGGTTGACGAGATATAAACATCGTGTTTTTGTCCTCGGTCACGGAGATATGAACAACTGTCCAATGTCGGGGAAGTTCGGAAACCATGGAGGAAGCGAAGGTCTCTTCGTTCATGGAATACGATTGATGCCTCTTTCTGACGCTCTCCCAATAGTCCCTGAGCGAAATTTCGTCAAGTTCATCAGAGTCGTTCAAATCAATCTTTGGTTCTTTGAGCAGCGGGAGACCGGAATCAGAGGGCTCGGGCCATGCTAACTCTTCGTGACGAGGGATTAGAGGAAATTTGTTAACGATAGCTTCCAGCATTTCACTGCGTAAAGTCAGCGACGATGAAGCGTCTGAAGGTGGATCAGGACTTGATTCTGGCAACTCTACAGAGCTTACCTATAAGGCCAGCAGTAAGTAGCGGGGTTTTTGGATCAAAGTTCCCCAATGAGGCCTGAAAGGTTTTGATGATCGCAATGGACATAGCAGACTCTCGGATATCTGGCGCATAACCCTTCTGACCCAAGGCACCCAGGTAAGACCAGAACAATTTCTCCGCATGCTCCAGATTCTTGGCAATATCCACTGAAGTGGGAGATACGGAGACACTAAGATTGTTTGAGCCTGCTGAAAGGGCGATTGCTGAAATAGACTTGAGCTTCCTCGCGTTAGCATGAAATAGGAAGTGTCACCCACTGGTTTCTCCAATCGAACTCAGAAACATGTCAGTCCGACTTAATTGATACACATTATGAAGAGCTAATCTCGCAGTGAGGCCTTTTTGTCGCGACTAAAATGAAACATGAAGCATATGAAATGTCAAATCACAGGAGAGCACACCTGAATAGTGAACGTTGAAGGTAGAGAGCCGATTTTATGGAGTAATATTGTACATATTTCTGCCTGTTCATCACGCAGTAACCAGACTGACGAGAATGTCAGAAGTTTGAAGTTATGAAAGAGCAGACTGTGCTAACCATAACGACACAATACTTGAGCCAACAGCTCGGGGAAAAGGGTGTCAGAGAATTGACTGCTTCCTACAGATACACGAGGACTAAAATCAAGATTAGCAGCAAAGATCAGTGTAAGTGGAATCGTCATAATACCCGAATTCGACACCGTCCAATAGACTGAAAGTTTGGTCCACTCTTTCGATTACTTTGATCGCATCTTCATAATGCTTCTGAGCCTCAATCACCATGCAATCCCTTTGGTTCAAGTCACCCTTTAATCTATGAAGTTCGGCCAGATCAGCGTGAACATCTCCGTCGCCGTTAATCACGCATAGCTCGATTTCCTCGAATTGTCCGGACCCTTCGGCGATCAAGCCTTGGAATATTTTGGCTTCAACATTCTTGACCATCGCCCGACACATTCCAGAGGGGGCGTTCACCGAGGCAGCGAGCTCCTTCGCCTGTTCTGCAAAGTACTGTGCTTCTCTAGGAGAACCTCGCTCTAGATATACGTGGAAAAGGGAAAACAATGCATTGAGAAGGCCCTCTCCTATCCGCCATTCTAAGCCTGTAGACAGAATTCGACGTTGTGAGAAATCACCGATCCGACGGGATGTAGATGGCGGTTCGGTTTGTGAAGAAATGAAGTGCAATGGAGTGCCAGATTTGGGCAGTGCGTTCTTCATAGACGAAATGTCGAATGGATCGGACTCCTCTGTTTCCGTGAAATTGGATTTCGGCGCTGGCGGTTGAAGGCGTCCTAGAGACTCAAATGCCCGATTCCATAAACGAAGGGCTTTCAATAAACCATCCAATGAGCCAGAAATATTGCTCTTATAGTGGTCAGAATGACTTCCTTCAGTCGACAAATTCACTTACCGACATGCTTTGTATTGAAGAAAAGACTTCGTATGCAAGGGCGGTTTTCTCAATTCGGACTACGTGGGCCTGAATTTTCTCCATCGCAGATGCTTGCTTATTTGGTAACTCCGAGCGATTGACTAGTAGAAAACCCTCCTGATAGAATTTGATGCTATATGTGGCGCAATTTGAGCCTTTGCACTGAGTTGAGAAATTGAAATCGAACCTCTGTTTCACGTCCGCGTCAGCAGCACAAGATGCGGCAAAACTTAGGAAGAAGCGCGCACGGGCATCATCAGAGGCTTGGCTGCTTCGTGCGGTAGTCAAAGCCTGATTCAACACTTTCTTCGCTCGTTTTCCCTTTCCAAGCCTGAGATACTCTAAAGCGAGCTCAGAGGAAGACAATATATAATCTATTCATGGCTTTCAGCGACTCCGTTCGAAAGGGATTAAACTTACAGTCACTATTTTCCCCAGGATGAAATTCTGCAAGTTTTCTGAGCACGTCAAGAATATTGATTTTGGGAAGCGTTAAGGACAACATGCCCAAAATATGAGCACACAATTCTGCAGAGCGTTCAATGGAAAAATTACGGTCAAGGCAAAAATATCATTCATACGGAGCAAATTCATTAGAGCCTCTACAGAGTCAACTGAGAACGTTAACGACTGCGGTGGGGAGAAATCTAGTGGGATGCTTCCTGAAATAACGAGGTCAATCCAGGCTTATCATGTACGACGAACAAACCCACGTGTTTCAACCTTACGCTTAATAAGCGTCTTCGTGGACTTTCCTTTGGGTGGTGGCCCTACTTTACCCTTCGGTTTCCCCGCACTTGAGGTAGTGACTTTTGATGACTTCTTGACATCTCTACCGTCTTTGGGAATGGACGTTTCTTTATCGCTGGTTGTAGAGAGCATAGTGCGAAGGGTGGTACAAGCAGATTCCGTATGTTTACTTGCCAGTGAAACCTGGTGAGGGCTTGAACGACGGTGCGCGTGCAGCGCAAGCCACAGATGTATCGAAGCATAATATTCGAAACGATAGCGGACTAGATGTTCGTCCTTTCCAAAGCTCTAAATCTCGATGTCAATGGAATGGAATGATTAAGGGAAGAGTGGTCACCTTCGAATCATACAACACTTGTGCAGCCTCTTCAACACTTTTCACTCCCAGCCAACTATCTTCCGGCTCAACTAGTGAAACATGGTATCGAAATTCTAGAGCTTTGGCAAACACTCGAAGTGACCGTATGGGCATGCTTTCTTGTCGATATATATGTAGTATTTCCTTCAACAGAACGGGTAGAACTTCTCGAGCACCCTCTTTCGACCTGGACATTTCGAGACTTTGCACCTGCCATTCCAGGAGGATACCCATCACGGATGTACCTATACTCTTGTGTAGTCCCTTCGACTTCAAAGATACATCGGCTGCTGACAACATCAACTCATATGTTCCAAGACGAGTTAATTTTTCGATAACGCCACGAAGCTCCTTCACTGTCGGCGAAATGCCAATGATTTCACTGAACGAAACCTTGTCCACGTTTTGAAATGCGGAGTAAGGAAAATAACGAACGCTCTTGACAAAGCTATCGAACGCTGGCTGTGTGGGGTATATCAAGCAATCAATGGAAAAACATTGAAGTATACTTACTCTCCGATCGCCAATCTTCATGAAACATACTGCCAGTAACTGAAATCTACGCCAAAGCTGCTCTTTCAACTGTAGCCAAAAGTTCGTCTTTGCGTCAGGCATATCTACTTCGCCTTCGCATCCTTTATCGCGCTCAACGAGGGCAGCTATCCCGAGGCGGCAGCCTTCTTTGAGGAATGGTATTGCAGAACTATATCTTCCCGCTTGATAGAGCGTACCTCCGATGTTATAAAACGCACCAGAAGTACAGCGAATGAATTCAGACCGTTCTGGACATCGTGAGGTAAGGACCTTAGGCGATGAAAGAGTAAGATGATCTTGATCTGTGGACAACGATAGAATATCCACCGCCTTTGCGAGAAGATTGTAAACCCTGTTGTAGGTCCGAGGATCCAACAAATCAAGACTGTTACGGGAAAGTTCGAAGACTGTATCCAACATGATTGTTAGATAATCTGAAACGCGATGGGAATCCGTCTAGATTATCAATGAGACGAAGACCATAGAAGATATGGGAATGTAATCCACTCACTGTTCGTATCACATTCTCGTATAAACCAATCACGACCTCTAATAGCCGTGAACACTCCTCTCCCACTTCCTTGCCCGTGGACAGCTCTGCTAGAACATCCAAGGATGCCCTTCGAATCCTTCCTAAAGCTCGATTGGCCTTTCCTGCAATGCGCAAAACATCCTTATTACAAACTCCGTCCTGAATCAACAGTGCAAAAAGTTTTGTGATCAAGGGATCAGCAGCTCCTGCTTCGCTGGGAAATAACGCATTCCTGACGTCTCGGAGCAGTAAAATCACCGAGTCGTCATTTTGCTTTGATTGTTCCAGGACTGCAAGGAGTTGGGCAAACGCAGCACATAACCGCGTCCCTTGCCGTATCATGTCCCTATCTTCGCAAAGGGTATGGTGGTTGTTGGCTGAAGTGCTAGGAGGGGAGCTCTGGCCCATCACCTGCGCAATTTTTTCCAAAACTCGCACATCGTTTGTCTAACGGAACATGAGTAGTGAGCGTTAGAATCATAGATTGAAAGCTTTCTACATACTTTGGAGGCATACCCGATCCATATTTCGCAATAAGAGGTGAACCCATTTCCAGATACGAATGCATCTTTGTCTGCACGAGCCTCACAAATTGTGTAGAGCGCAAGGAATGCAGACGACACAGTATGAGCTGCGTCGGAAACGGAATGCCAATTCGAAGAGCCGGTAAGCGCGCTAGCGACCTTACATGTTTGATCCCAAAGGCTCTCCGGGTTTTCTATAGTACCCACAGATGTATGCGCCAAACATCGTAGAGCGTACATACGGATTTGGAAAAGATCATTCGGTGGAATATCCAACGCGGGGACCTTCATCAGCACAGAATAGACCTTCGTGAGGGTAGAATCCAATTGCTTGTCAGATAGTCCAGACGAAGAAAAGACGGGGATCCATTCGATTAACGAAGAATAATTTGATAGGTCTTCGCATAAGCTGAGACGATGGGTGTAACTTAGAATTATGATTGCATTTGACAAATATGTGGAAACAAGTGTCGCTAACACTGTGCTCATCTCCGACTGAGAGTTCGAGACACGCGGTATTGAGAGTAAGTGAGTTGCATGCACCCCCATAAGGCCACATATCGGGGAGTGTGAACCTTTTAGAGCTGCCAATGCTAAATCGAACTACAATTCCACGTGTGTTACTATTGTTCACCAGGAATGAGAATGAAGGACATACCAATTCCAACGCCACCAGCTTGACCATAATGCTCATCGCTGCTCTTTCAACGTTCAAGTCATCCTTCGAGACACTCCTCAAAAGAGCCAAACATCGGGCTGCGGTTGTACTCGCTCCAAGAGCCGTAGTTGACTGTGACTTTGACTCGTGTTCAACATTAAAAGATTTCTTCCACCCGCTCTGCGCAATGGCAGTAAGTTGCTGCGACGCGCTGTTGATCTTTCTCATCGCCTCAAGCTTTTGCTCCGGGGTGCACAAAGCCTTCTGTTTTCCCATTTTCTTCGTAAGATCTTCAATATTTAATGTTTCGGCGAGTTGGGTAGCAAGCGTGTCCGGGTCAAAAATTGATTTGGGAAGGGGCCGAGGATGTATAGCAGGCTTCCGCATGTTAGTCGTGGTCGCAGTCGTGTGTGTCGTTCTACGAATACGGGAGGTAGTTGGGACCGGCATAAGTATTTGAATAGTGGGTGAACAACTGCAAAATCGTTGAACTTTTGGAGAGCGCGTGTGAGTCACGTGGTCGTCGATGAAAGCAAGTCACTCCCCTAGTACTGGGTCTCGTTGGAGCCATCATGTCCTCATCTAAAGAAGATTTACGCGTGTCTATAGAGACCATGAGCGATTGGTCCCATATCAAAGCAAATTGCGCTCAAGCAGCAAAGACTTCGCTCGCGAAAGAACTTGTATTGGCAGGTTTATCAGAAAGGAGCGCCCTCTCTCAACATTTGGACCAGGTAGGTCTTTGATGACTTTTGCTGGTGTTGTAGTACTCATGGCTCAAGTTCATACAAAACACATTTCGACTAGCCCAGCCCAACTTACGCGTAAATGGGCAGAGCTTCGATGAACGCGTTGAAGATGGTTGACAGTTTTCAAATTTTATGTCATAGTCTTACTTACTTTTTCCCCTTCAAAATAGATATAGAACCTTTTGATGAGGCTCTGGACAGACATGTTTGGTCACTACATGACCAAAGACTTGGGCTTCATAAGACGATTGCTACGACTCGCCGAACTGAACCTTGGAAGATTGAGAAGACTCTGTTGGGTTCATTAGAACAGAACCACAAGCTTGATGGTCTGGAATCCGAATTCAATGATTTCCAGGAGAATAACACCATGGGCATTGATGGTATCGAAGGTGGGTGAAGACATCTTGAACAACGTCTACATGACTCATTGAATAACGAAAGATTTACAACCGGAAGTTGAAGACGCTTTGCTACAAACTACTGCTTGGGCCCAGGAGCTATCGCAGGTAGGTTGTTCGTCGGATCTCATTCTCTGTGATCCTAATATGATTATCGTAGTCTATTCCCGACCAGACAGAACGAACCGCACGTCTCCAAAATGTGACTATTGAACTGAGACGGAGATAGCCAATGCGCAACTGAATGCACAGAAATAAAAATCGCAAAACCCCTTACTGGTCATATGGTCTGCCAATATCATTGTTATAATTAATCAATCTAGACTTTAGAGACAACGATCGCAGGTCATCTGATGCTTTCAGAATGATTCTTAAGGTCTATGTTAATGGCTATATATGTCGTCAGTTCCCTCTTCTCCATCCATTCCCATGTCGCTTGCTTCTGCTTCTCGTTCCGCCCTTCGTCTCAGCCACGTCGCCCAGCGGGTGTCGCAGCGCATCCGCCATCTCCATATTAAGAACATCAACGGGGGATTGCAAAGCATTGTAGCGCCGGGTCATGTACACGAAGGGGGAGTGAGTACTCCATCTGAATACGTCGTACTTCGCGATGTTGACCGTGCTGTTTCTCAGCATCTGCCTTTCTCTTACCGGAGAAAGCCAGCTTTCTTGGGGAAATTTGCCGCATTTTGCACAGCTGGGTTCTCTATTCCTTTCGCTGCAGTACTGTACGTCAATCACTATATGTGTCTTGATACGCTAAATCTAAGCTAAGCCTCAGGTATAAGAGAGCGCCGCAAGTTTAAACAGGTTCAATTAGCTCATCTTGCCCAAGTCTTGTAAAATTCACATCTGAAACTAAGCTACTGCTCGGTCCTGATGGTGAATTCGAGTCTGAGGTTGTCAAAAGGTGAACTGAAGAGCAGTGAACCCAATTGCACCGTTCAATGTCTTCAATGAGCGCTCCGACTAGAAGCCTATATCATGCCCCCCCAGAATAGTCATCACCATTACAGGATGAATCTCTTCACTGTGTGCCTTGCCAAGAAGTTCCCACATGAGTCATATCATGTCGCAGTCATGCAGGATGTAGCGCTTTCACCTCCGACCCACTTTCATTTGGGCGTCGTATTATCAAGCATTATGCAGTATTATGATCGGGCACATGAACATGCGTGCGTGTATCATGTTCTCGCTCGGCTCCGTACGGTGTAGAGGGTAGAAGCCTGTATGAGCTTGAAGTTTTCGTGAGGCTTCTGAGTAAATGCACTCATCTGCCGAGAATTTGCACTCCAAACCTTCTAGATCCGACCGAGCGACCCCAGGTGTCAGCACTTCTGTCTACTTTTATTCGATGGTCTTAGCAGTCACGGTCGCGGAGGAGAATATCCCAAGCAAGCCCACAGCAGTTGTGTAGTTGGTTGCAGCGAGGCAATACGGTAAAGGACTATATAATCAGCTGTAATTGTACTGTACTACTTATTGTCGAAGGAAAGAATTTCCAAAAACGTTCAGAAAAAGATCGCTTTGACGTCGGATGGATATCCGCGGATGACTGATAACTCATACGTAGGCAATCTTAATCATCTTTGACCGCCCTCGTCGTCGTCGTCGTTAAACTTGTCAAGTTGGAGCTTTGAAGGTCAAAGGTAACTTCTGGAAGGAGAAGAGCGGGGAAAATAGACAAAGTGAACGTCTGGTCCTGAAAATAATGAGAAAAGCCGGTCATCGGCCTTGTTTTGATCTTTCCTTTGTCAAAAGAGCAGGGCTGATGGTAGATAAGTATTTCCATTTTTGTGCCACAAACCTAGGTGACTCAGAGCTATTGAGGTATCGAGTCCTCGAGTCTATTATAGCTCTAACTGTTTCTCACTACTTCAGGAAGATATTGCTTCTCACCCAATTCTCCCAGAAACCCAGGGAAAACCTCGCCGTTATGGTGGCGTTACAGTATCATAACATGCACTTACATATATGCATTGATAACGGATGGTCCGATCGTTCTATATAATATAAAAACCGAAAGCCAAGCTTCTCACATTAAAAAAATTCTTCCGTCCAGTGCTCCACAGCAGTTGACCTCTTTCCACGACAAGCTTCCAGTCGCTGTCCACGATCTTTACGATTCTCAAGGCTTTCAAATTCTTCATGCTATTTGTGTGCGAATTCAATAATTATCGTCATACACCATGTCCTTTTATCCCGTACGTCCCTCGCTTTCTGACCACCACCATCGCCCACTTAACGATGTTTTTCGCCTTTCATAGTTTGAGGTTACTATTCCGCACATCATCTACACAATCCTAGGAATGTTTGTTGTAATATTTGGCATGTTTTCGCTCCTTCTCCGTGAAAAAGTATTGTATCGCAGTTTTCTCCATTGAATCTCAATAATGTTTATCAACGTCTTTTTCACCTAGCTATATATAGGAGAAGCATGTTGGGCCTTCTTATTCGGTATCATTATTGGTGTGTGTTCAAGTGCGAGTTGCTCGAATTCCTCGTTTCTAATCATTTCTCTTCAAGGTCCTTACGGCGCAAATATCTTCAATCCGCGCAGCTGGGGCAATTCTGACGACGAAATTACCAACACTATAACACTCGAGTTCTGCCGCGTTGTATTGGCGATCGGTGTGTTCGCTATAGGTGTCGAGTTGCCCAAAGCGTACATGGCCAGACACTGGAAAAGTCTTTTCTTTCTCTTAGCACCTGTCATGACCTGGGTAAGTTCATTTCGTTCGCTCTACATCGTACTACAATCAATGCTGATGCCATGTTGTTTCAGGGCTGGTTCGTGTCTGCGGCTTTCATTTATGCCCTCGTTCCCAACTTGAACTTTCTTTCCTCCCTTGCTGTCGCTGCTTGCCTCACGCCAACCGATCCTATCCTTGCAGCAGCAGTTGTCGGCGGTAAATATGCCGATAAACACGTTCCAGCGCACATTCGACATCTTTTGGCAGCGGAAAGTGGCTGCAATGACGGAGCGGCTTTCCCGTTCTTGTATATTGCCTTATATCTTGTGCTTGATCAAACGACTGGCTCGGCGATTAGGGATTGGTTCTTGTTACTTTGGTTATGTGAGTAAATGTGTTTAGCATATGCTTGTGATTCTTGCTCATAATATTTCTCGCTTTTTAGACCAGGTAACTCTGGGAATAGTTATTGGGTCTTGTCTCGGCTTTGGATTTCGTCACCTCATGAAGTTCTGCGAGAGACACAATTTGATAGATAGGCACTCCTACATCGCACAATATATTTCCTTGGCATTGGGCACAATTGGGGTTACTACTTTGCTTGGCTCAGACGATCTGCTTTCGAGTGTGTCCCATTCTACATTCTATCTCATCAAAATTTCTGACGCACCATTAGCATTCGCATGTGGTACGGCCTTTGCTTGGGATGGATTCTTCAATCGCCAGACCGAGGAATCTGTATTTTCGTCCGTCATTGATCTCTTATTCAACATTACGGCTTTTATCTTTGTGGGAGCATGGATGCCATTTCATGAATTTTCGAATGCGTAAATATTGAACACAAGCATTGAATGACTACTAACCTCCATTCCAGGGAAACTTCACTTTCAGTCTGGCGCCTGATCGTAATTGCAATCCTGGTACTGCTCTTTCGGAGGTTACCTGCAGTTGTAGCGTTGTACAAATGGATTCCCGATATCAAAACGTTCAGGGAAGCAATTTTTACAGGACATTTTGGGCCAATGGGAATCGGTAAGACGCAACGGAACCTGCCGATGAATGATACTCAAAATCTCCTGTTTGTCCAGGGGCCGTTTTTATTTCAACGCTCGCCGCTGGGGTACTTTCTGAAAATTCCACCGCACAACAGAATCCTCAAACTGTTATACTTACCCAGACCATTCAGCCCATCACAGCGTTCATGGTGCTTTGTTCGATCACAATTCACGGTCTATCCATTCCGTCATTTTCTCTAGGGCGTCGCGTCCATTCTGTTTCTCGTACTTGGAGTAGACATACCAGTGGACTTCCAGAATGGGCAACTCAAGCCCGCCATGTCACTGACCGAGATGATATCGTGATAAATAGGGATCGAGACGAAACCGATGAATTGGAAAGGGGAGAACACACCCCACACGAAAAGTTGAGTCCGGAAGGTAGTGTTGGGAGTTCCCCAACAGAGGTTGAAGCTTTACGCGAAGGCGACAAACGAATTCATACTTCGATTTCTCCGCCTCTTTCTCCGCTCGCTTCTACCTCTCCCGGTGTTCAGGGTATCGATGAAGAACTTGGTGAGGAGCCGCCGGATGGAATAGAGACATTGTCGGAATGGCAAGAAGGTCCTCACCGTGTTATAGAGCGGCGTGCAGGACCCGGGGAAGAGGTCGAGGTTGAAGTCATCAAGGATTACGGTTCACCAGATGCCCACTCTTCATTGTTTCGGGGCGAGCGCGCGGAAGCCCAAAGACACTTGAAAGAGTATCTAGGTCGCCTACGAAAAGCGGTAGACAACAATACGGCAGAGACTAGACAGAAGGCAGACAAAGATGTGAAGGAAATGGAAAACATGGCGAAAGAAACCTTGGAACACGGAAGAGAAAAGGTGGAACAATCTGTGCATAGTGCCAAAGAGATGGTGAAGGAGGCAGCTGCAAAAGGCCCTGTAGTCGCAAGTTCTGCTCATGACTCTTCCGAACCACTTCGAGATCAAGTTACGAACGTCGGAAACGAGTTTGCCGTTGAAGATGAGGAAAGCGAGGACGAAGGTTGGGCGAGCGATGCTGACGCAGCTCTCACAGATATCACTGCTGCTAAAAAACAACGATCCAAGTCGCCTAGGAGCAAGACCTTAAAAACTGGTGGAAGAAGGAGAAACTCTATCAGAAGGGGTTTGATGGGTAGAGTCATGAAGTCTACAGATTCCTCCTCTAATTCGAAGCCGTCAGCAGTCGACGAAATGGATGAGAGAGGCCGTAATTTGGGCCATTCTTCGTCCGTTCAGCCTCCTTCTAGTCCCGGTAGTTCACCGAGGCACAACCGCATTGACTCATTACGGACTTTGCATACTCAGAAGTCGAGGGAACAGTCGCCTGCACGGTCTATACGGTTCTTTGACGAGGCGCCAAGTAGTCGACCTGGTTCTGGTACTACAACCCCCCGGCATGAATCTTTCAATCTTCGTTCAACACTAGAAACACTACCTAATGAACAGGAATGAGGGAAGCAGATGAGTTGTTTATTTGTCGGAATTATCAGGTCATCGCATATCCCTTCATTCCTAATTCATCCATCACTGTGCACTGTATCAGGTATCCAATTTCTCATAGAAATATATATGTATAGTATTTCAATATGCACTTGTGCGATCTTTTCAACACGACACAAGAACATGGTCAAGGAAGTTCATTGAATATATACAACAGACACTGATAAGTACAAAAAGCTAACCAACAGGATTATGTCTTTTGTTTCTTGACCACTTTGATTCCCAATGTATTCTTCTTAACCTTCTTGGTAGTGCTGTGTTGAACATTGGCTTTCAGGTCCAGCAATGAGCGGGATGATTCGGAAAGTAGACTGTGAACTGAGGGTTCAATCGCATCTGCCTTCCGCTTCACCGTAACGATTTCTGAAGGAGAGTCCGCAGGCATTGAGGGAATTTTGGAGAACACCTCTCTCACTAACTTTTCATCTTCCTCCTCTAATCTCTTCCGCTCCAAATCCTCTTCATTCTCTATCTCTTCCATGTCTAGTTTAGCGAGAAGATCTGCCGAGTTGCCTACCCTCTCATTCCGAGCATTCCGAGCTCTGATGTCCTGTAAAGCATCGAGGATGTCCATCTCTCGTTTTGAATCGGTTGTGCGATTCTCTAAAACTTTCATGGGATTGTTCTCTTCCTCTTCTAACTTCGCAAGTCGATCCTCCTCTTCACCTGCCTCTTCCTCTCTCCATGGCTCGAAATTCCTAGATGCCCCGTGCTCTGCTGCATAATCGGTGTTCTTGGGATCTGTCTTGAAGGTGATTTCAGCAGAACATAATGTACTGGATAGGATATAAATATCAGCCGAAGCTCAAGAGAGAATATGACAGACCATTTGATGTAGAACCTGAAGATCTTGATTCCATAGTAATCCTCTTCTTCGACGGTTTCCTTTCGAGCGTTGAACTTTTTGCCCTTATAGATATATTCGCCACATGTATTACATCGCCTGAAACACGAAGTTACAAAAATTTGAGCCAAATCAACTTGGAGATAGACGTACATGGAGAACGGAGCCATGAGACGGACAACCTGTTGCGAGTTCCTGGGTTGCTTTCGTCGAGGAATCAAGTCCGGATCAAAGTCCGGGGGGAAATACTTGTTGAGGACTGAAATGAAGATGAATGGACTGATGTAAGTGCAGGGATAATGCTCATACCTTTACGTTCAGACATGGTAAATCAGAACGTATAGAGATGCAAGTGTGAAGTTGATAGATGAGAGTTAAGAGAAAAGGCGAATGCCGGCGGCAAATCAGTACAGTGCTCACGCGCACGACTTCAACATGTCTCTCAAATTTTGGAAGCCAGGAACCGCAGGCCCTGGTAGTTCCTTGGACAGGGATACGCAGACTGAGGAAAATGTAGTGCAGTGTGCTCCAACCTACTCTTCTCTATCTATTCAAAGTCAGCGGGAAAGATTGCCTATATATAAACACCGTATGTGTATGCAGGTCCGCTAATTCGTGAATCTAATTTCCTTTCAAAGGCGAAAAGCTTCTTTATTGCGTGGAGAAATATGGTGTGATGATAGTTGTCGGGCAGACAGGTTGTGGAAAGACCACCCGTGAGCCTTGTATGTCTAATTTATTACCAAAAATGCCTGACAAAACTTCATAAATTGTTCAGAGCTTCCCCAATATCTCATGGAAGCTGGCTGGGCTTCAGAAGGGAATGTCATCGCTTGTACTCAACCTCGACGTGTAGCCGCAACATCCGTTGCAGGTCGCGTTGCCACCGAAATCGGATCGCTTCTTGGAGATGAGGTAGGTCTGCGCAACAGCTCAATCGCTCCTCTCAACGGTACCCCAGGTTGGTTACACAATTCGATTCGAAGATGTTAGTGACATCCACCGGACGCGGGTACTGTATATGACGGATGGTATGCTTTTTCGTGAAACTTTGATCGACCCGCTGCTGAGTAGATACAGCGTGATCATGGTGAGCTTATCGTCCGTAATATTTTGATACTTGCATCAGACCATCGCGCTATCAGCTTGACGAAGCCCATGAACGAACTCTCTACACTGACCTTCTGCTCGGCGTCCTCAAAAAGTAAGTTGTCATTACTACTTTTCGCTGCCCTGCTAACACATACCAGAATCCGACGTAAACGACCTTCCTTGCGTTTAATAGTATCTTCTGCGACAATTGATGCCACATCATTTTTGGACTACTTTACTTCTGCAACGTCGTCAAGCGATGCCACCATCGTCAGTCTGGAGGGTCGTATGTTTCCTGTTGAGGTGGCATACTTGCAAGAACCTGTATCAGATTATGTTGCCAAAGCTGCAAATACCGCAGTTGAAGTCAATGTCAAGGTTTGCTCTTTCTTATTTCTTATCCTTTGTGCCAATTCCTCAATCTTTTTCATGCAGTACGGGCCCGGAGACATTTTGATATTTTTAACTGGGCGGGAGGAAATCGATCGATGTTTGGAGGAACTGTCAGAGCTAGCACCCAAGTGGAGAAGCCGCTCTACTTGATAGGAATCAAATTGACGATATTCGTAGGACTACGCGCTCCATCCCGGTTCTCGTACCTCTCCCTCTTCACGCTGGGTTGACAACAGAAGAGCAGCTTGCGGTTTTCGAACCTGCAGAACGAGGAACCCGCAAAGTCATCGTTTCTACAAATATTGCGGAAGTATGCTCCATCATTTTTCTTGTTGGACAGCCAGACTGAATCCATTAGGCTAGTGTCACTATTGAAGGTATTAAATTTGTTATAGATAGTGGTTTTGTCAAGGTATTTCACTGCTTTGTCTTCAGAACTGTGATCATACTTAGATCTTCGATAGATCCGAGTATATAACCCAACCACCGGCCTTGCATCCTTGGCCACCGTCCCTACCTCTGTCGCTTCTGCCACTCAGCGCGCAGGACGTGCAGGACGCACATCCTCCGGTGTATGCTACCGGCTCTTCACTCAAGAATCGTTCGAGAAGCTACCGTACTCTATCCCACCAGAAATTACCAGAACCGATATGACCACTCCGTTGCTTCAACTGAAATCTTTGGGAATCGATAATGTAATGAAGTTCGAGTGGGTGTCTGCTCCTCCAGCGGAAAGTGTTCTGAGGGCATTAGAGAATCTTTTTGCTGCTGGTATGGTGGGCGAAGACGGGCGGCTTTCACCGGTTGGTCAGAAAGTCGCAGAGTGCCCTGTAGACGTCGGTATAGCAAGAATGGTGTGCACAATCAGACAGAGTTCATGCGTCAATCACCAATTAAATATTCTCCAGCTTTTTAGTTCTCAAGAATATCAATGTGGGGAGGAGATCCTAACAATTGCCGCAATGACTTCTGTTCAGGTGCGTATGAAAGTATACTGACCAGCCATTCCAGACCTTATTATTTGTGTTTAGGACGTTTTTATCATACCTGATGGCGCACCAGGAGCTCTAGCTGAACTTGAACGTCGGAAATTTACCGCAGAAGAAGGGGTATATTTCATGAACCCTTTGTCCTAGGTAGGAATTCTTGCTGAAGCAAATTATCATTAGGATCATTTGACGCTCTTGAATGGTATGTAGTCATCTATCGTTCATTTCAATAAAACTCAAAATCAGATACTCTCAAGTATACAATGCTTTTACGCGCTACGGACGTTCTTCCAGTTGGTGTAAAACCCATGCACTATCTTTTCGAGGGTTATCCAGGGCAGTCTCAATACGCGCGCAACTCAAAAAGTATATGCAAAGGTTCAATCTACCCCTTGAGAGCTGCCAAGGCGATGCAAAAAGATTGAGAAGATGTCTCATCAGCGGATATTGGCGAAATGGCGCAAGGTGGGTCGGCGATGGAACATACAGGTCGGTGAGGGGAAATAAGGTGCCTCTCTATCATATTCCGGTACATTGTCCTTACTCACAAGGTCAGACATTGTATGTGCATCCGACCTCTGTACTCTTCACAAGAAAACCTCGATCCGGCTGGGTTGTATTTCATGAGATGGAGGAGACGACAAAAACCCAGTAAGTATATACACATTTCAATAGCTTTTCCTTCATACGTTGACTGTTAAACAACCTAGAATCAGGATCGTCACTGAAATAGAGCCTGACTGGTGCGTTTTATTTTGAATTATCTGTGGAATTCCTGTAACAATGTTCTATGAAAAGGCTTATAGATCATGGACATCGATACGAAGGCAAAGGTACTAGCAATGCCGTAGCTGTTGGGTGACGCAAAAAACGAACAAATTAGCGGCACTGTATTCTACTTTCACTTTGATATAAACATCCTCTATGTACTACTACTACCAAAGCTATCATTATATAGCACCGTCAAAATGTAGCTGGTATGGCTTTCCAAAAAGGGGAAAGGCAATAAGTTAAGTTCTCACCATGGATCGTGTCTTCACCTTGGGTACGCTGTTTTTTTTGAACTCTTCATTAACCGCAAGTAAGTCAGACTAGTACTCAGGGGCGGGGAGCTGTAATGACTACCTAGACTGCCCTAGACTCTCGCCCGGCTCCGTTCTTCATTTTTGGTCATGATTGTATGTCAGTGTGGGGTGATGTAGCTATAGGTCATGCAGATGTTGTGATATGATATTTTACATATTTGGCCTTGCAGGCCTCAAGCAAAGAAATAAATAGATGGAGAGAAAGAGAAAAAAGGGAAAAAGAACATGCTCCACACTCTGCTTGAAGTTGAGGGAAAAAGACCATCAGGGTAAACCAAGTCCCTATTACAGGCATAACCACACTGTGGCCTGTATTGGCTCCTACTGGACTTGGACAGCTGCCAGAGTGCTTCTCCTGCACCCTGGAGCTGACCCACACTGTTGAGGAGCAACCTTGATGCACCAATGGTCTTAGGTTTTGTGTGTGCGGGTGGAATGATTAGTTGGTTATTCTTCTGCAGTTTCTAGGTCATTGGAATCTACAATCTCTTCACACCAGTCTACTTCAAGGGCGACCTCCACTCCATCTAGGTTGTGGAAAATGATGTCAAGTTCCTCCCCAATTCCTAGTGGCACATGAGCAGGTTCTGTATTTGTTGTGTGGTGTGTGCCTGTTTTGGTAAAGGCTCCATTCTGGTCAAGGAATTTGGTCAGTGCTCGATGCCTTCTTTTGTCCCTAGTATGTCTGGTAGGCAAATATCATCTGATACCTTCTGTAGTATGTATCAGAATTCTTCATATCTGGGGCAGGTCCTTAGAATATGTTCCTGAGTCTGTGGTCTTTTACCATATGGGCAGTCAATGTTCTCACCAGGTACATCACTAAGTCACAGAGACTCTTGAGAAGGATTATCATATTGAATAAGTAGTATAAGATGTTAGACTAATACTTCGTATGCTTAGCTTTGATCTGTGCGACTTTCTTTTCCGGCCACCAATTTCTTTTTACTCCTATTTGCCTCTCGATCACCATATATACTCGATACATTATTTTATACTCCCTCAGTTGCTTCCTTATCAACTGAGGTGAGATTGTTTATTTCTTTCTAGCCTTACTAAAGTACTTTAGAACTTACTCAACAGGTACTTAGATACATATATACTCAGTTGCTTCCTTATCAACTGAGAACTTACTCAACATAAGAAAGTAAAATATGTACAATGTTGCCACAATATTATATCATCCATATCAACCCTTATAATGCTCCATTATGGGTCATCTGCAAAACCTGGATATTCGGCTAAGAGCTGAGAGCAGATCCCAGTGCTGAAAGCACTGAAAGCAACATGCTCTGGGTGCTTTTACTGCTGGGAAGTGTTATCAACTGCTTTCAGACCCTTAGCCGAAAATACAGGTTTTGCAGATGGTGCCCCAATTTGACAATATTCTCAGCAGGGTCAATTGTGTTTCAGCCTTGAAATAAATGAACAATTTCCCTGGGCATACTGTATGAATGTGGCCGCAGTCAATTGGATTTGACAATCCTTTACTATGAAGCAAGAACATTATCCTTACATGCTAAACACTCCAATATTCCCGCAACCCTCAAATTACCTTAATAAGTGGGGAGAATGCCATGGCTTGCACCCTATTTACAATTCTGTTCTGTCTTTGGAGAAGAGCTACAACAAAGACAGGCCTTTTACACTGTGGTTGAATGAGAACTGTCACGAAGTGGCAGAGGCAGAGTGACTAAGTGGAGCAGTGAGGCGGAGCGGCTAGATGGGCAGTTGTCAAGACCATGCTTGGTGTGTCGCCCTGGTGTCAGCTTTCTGAGATCTTTGCCTTATTGTTCTTTCTTGCTACACATTCCCTTTCTTCTCAGTTTACTTTTATTGTCTTATTCTTTACCCTGAAGGTTGTTAAGATCATGTATACCAGAAAGCCATGCCAAGGGCCGTTTGGTACCAGAGTGTGGAGGGTTGAGTGGGACAGTAGTGAAGTTATTAACAACACCGCTGTTACGCCGCTAGTCTCCGGAGATCGAGAGTAGAGAAGAGAGGAGCCAGGAGCAGCCAAGTCGGAGCGGCGGTATCGCCGGTGACGAGGAGCGAACCAGAGAACTTATAAGTCCTAAGGTTGGAGTAGAGAGTGCTTTGAGGCGATGAGCCTGAAGACTAAGAAGCGGTCTAAGTTGGAAAGGGAATCTAAGTTGATAATTAAACTGAGGAACTACAGTAGCATACAGGCAGTATTTATATCTACGGATCGGCGCATCGGTGCGGAGCGTGTCAAGCCCATGCCTCGGGCCTCCATCCCGCCGCTCGGTACTCCGAAGATCCACCGTTTATTGTAATCTCATCCTTATTGTTCTTTCTCGCTACACATACCCTTTCATTCTAGTCCTTCCTTATTGTCTTTTACTTTACCCTGCAGGTACTACACGTATAGCTCCTAGTAGTTAGTCTGGCGCTCCGCACTGATGCGCCGTTCCGTAGATATAAATACTGCCTGTACGCTACTGTAGTTCCTGAGTTTAATTATCGACTTAGATTCCCTCTTTAACTCTGTGCTCCTCTAAGTCTTCAGGCTCAATGCCTTGAAGTACATTCTACTCTACCTTAGGCCTTCGACGTTCTTTGGTTCGCTCCTCGTCACCGGCATTACCGCCGCTTCGACTTGGCTGCTACTTAGCTCCTCCCTCTATACTCTCAATCTCCGGGGACTAACGGCGTAACGGCGGTGTTGTTAATAACTTCACTACTGTCCCACTCGTCTTCCGCACTTAGACACTCTGTGACCTCTGGCACGGTTACACGGTGTACATGACCTTAACAGTATAATTAAACTCAATCCGTTAACGTCGTACTGACATATCACTTTTTATGCCTCCGAAAACCCGAGCTCAATCTAGAGCTAACTCCGAAGAAAACACTTTCTTCACCACAGCCCAATCCTTCGCCCCTTTCTCTGAATCCATTTCTGCCATCGGTCAACCACGTCGCCGTAATTGCGGTTTCGGTCCAGCTACAGTCCCTACTACGTCAACTCTTCCTGAAGCTATGGAAGAAGATCAGCAATTTGAGTACAGCACTCTGTATACCGATGATGGACAACCTGTCCAAGTTTTGACCCCTCGCTGTGGACAACCCCCCGTGGTCGCTCCGGCTCGGGGCCGGTCTACAACTCGAATTGATTCTCCAATACTCCAAGCCATAGCTCGCCGTACGGGTAAACAACCTCAACATCGAGCTGCTTCAGAATCTCCTCGTGACCCGCCTCCTCACTTCGATTTGGATACTGGCGATCATGATGATCAAGACCCTCCTGTCGACCCCGATGAACCGGGCGCCGACAATAATCATGACGATCTGGACGACGAGTCCGGCGGTTTACCGCGTGGTGAGCCTGGTGACCCCAGTGGGCCTGGTGACCCCAGTGGGCCTGGCGGTCCCGGTGGACCTGGTGGACCTCGTTCCCCAAATCCTTCTGACATCCCCAACGAGCAACGTGCTATGTTGGAACTCCTCTCGGGATTCAAGGGTTCCATTGAAACCCTCGGTACCGTTCTCGCCGCCCTCGGCCGTCCTTCTGACAGCTCTGAATCCAAGAGCAAGGTCAAGGAGCCGGAGGTATTTGACGGCTCGGACCCCCGAAAACTCAAGACGTTCTTCGTCAATCTCGCCCTGGTCTTCAATGACCGTCCCAAGTATTTCACCGACCAGCGGAAGGTGAACTACACTCTTTCTTACCTCAGTGGATCAGCCAAAGAATGGTTTGTCCCTGACATCCTCGACCCGGATCTCGACTCGCTGCCGGCCTGGACGTCGTCCTTCAAGGCCCTTGTAAAGGAGCTTCAGGACAATTTCGGCATTTACGACGTGCAAGGCGAGGCCGAAGATTCTCTCGGTAACCTGAACATGAAGGAAACCGAGAACATCTGGAAATACAACATCTGGTTCAACACCCTGGCTGCTAGCACCAACTGGGATTCTGCTGCCCTGAAATGGGCTTATGGACGAGGTTTGGCTGAATGCATTAAGGATGAAATGGCGCGTTTACCCAAACCGGCGACGCTCGCCGATTACCGTCAAGAGGTTCTCCATATTGACAACCGTTACTGGAAGCGTGAAGAAACTCGAAAGCGTGAGGCTGGTAAGCCTTTCATTACTCGGAACCCGAAGAAGGGTTCCTCAGACTTTAAGACTGGTTCTACTAACCAGCAAAACAACTCTCAGCCATCTGGCTCTTTGGCGCCGTTCACGCCGAAGCCGAAACCTTTCTCTGGTGATAAGCCTAACAACAATGGTAAGCCCCAGAATTCTTCGAATTCCGGCCAATCCGGCGGTCAGCACCCCGCGTTCAACCATCTAGGAGCAGATGGTAAGGTACTTCCCTCCGAATGGGAAAGAAGGATGAAGAACAACCTTTGTCTCTTCTGCGGTGGTAAGCATCAGATTGCTGACTGCAATAAGCGAAAGGCCCGAGAATTGAAGGGTCGCGCTGCCGAGGTTGAAGAAACCCCCGAAGCAACCATTGAGGTTGTCGAAGAGGATTCGGAAAACTAGTCTGCAGCTCTTGTTCCCCGGTACGAAACGGGAGCTGCGTTGATCAGGTTCGTACCTCACCTGGGGAGTTATATCTCAACGTGTCCGCTCTTTCCTCTATTGAACGATCTCTTGTAATATCTTTAACTACTGA